>RJWM01025491.1:0-29250 GCA_004363535.1 Dasyprocta punctata | reverse complement strand
AGAAGCCAGCGTGACAAGCACCTCCAGGAGAACCAGCGGCTCCAACAGCAACTCTTGGAAGAACCCACAACGCCCGGCTCTTCTTCTCCACGTCCCTATTTATGCTGGCACCTTTCTTCAGGTGGAGCATCTTTAACTCAACACCAGCTGAACCAATTCAACTGGTGTCAAGTTGACCACCAGTTTGTAATCCATAACACCTCCCATCTCCACACCTTTGCTGTCCTCAAGGGCTCCCATTTGCCACAAACTCTAAGTGCACACGTTATATCTAACTCAGTAAAATGTCCACTTTGTGATATTAATTCAGGAAGTTATTTTCCACTGAGAGCAATTTAAATCCTGAATTTTCACCCTCCTTTGAAAGATACATTTAGATTAAATTAGTCGATATGGCTATTTCTGAAAATACACCTATGTTTATGCAATCTTCCTTATTTAAAAATATATATATACTTGCACAAAATTATTACCCCCTGTGAGCTGATGTAATTCTGCCAAATGGCTTCTATTAGGGTTTTCCTTTCAGGATCTTTTAGTTATGACCTCATTCCCTTCCTCAGGCATTCTAGTAAACTATTAATCTAAACAACTATAATTAGAAAGTTTTTTAGGTTGGAATAGTTGAGTTGGTTATAAGGCCACCTGCTTCACCTATAGTAATTAATTCTTGGTGAGTAATTTGGCAGACTCAGGCCAACAGCTTCCTCGGTAACATTCTTAATTTTCTGGTAGATTAATGTCCTCTTTGCTACACATACTGATTTTCTGTCATGCAAATGTTCTTCCACTAGCATAGTCTCAATCTTGCCATCACCGAGCGATTCTCTATATGTAACGAGTCCAATGTATTATGCATGTTCTATTGCACTAATAAATAAAAGGATTAGCTTGTTTACAGCTGCCAGTGTGGGCTGTTAATTTGACATTTCATTTGGCTATGTATGACTGCAGAGACCAAAATGAAACTTGCCTTCATTTTTTAATTCTCCAGAAACTTAAAATGAACAGTCTAGCTTCACAACTGTCCAAATTTGGCACTTAAAATAAAAAATATAAATACATGGTTTTACTTTTCTTTCCAGTCACTTTCAACATCATTACTGGGTTTTTGTTTTTTTCATTGCTGAACATCTTGCTTAGTTACAAGATTATTTATCCCTATGACTCTCATAATTTGCAAACAAATTCTTTATGTAGAAAAAATTAAGATAAAATGTATAGTTCATAAATAATAATATCAAAAGTAAAATCTTAAACAGAATACTCACAACTTTAATGGTTTTCTGCAAGACAAAAACTCCTTTTCCTGGATCTTCTAGAAAGCAGAAGTTGATTAAACAATGTTTTTCAGGATTTTGGGTAATATAACACCCATCACTGAAACCGCCAGAAAACTTCCGGTTGTTGTCTAATTCAGATATAAAATTTATTACTACATATTCTAATTTAACAAATATGCTACCCTTCCTTTACTTTGTTCTTTCATCTCCACTCCAAAAAACGTTCATGGTCTTTCTTATACCACTAAATCTACCACTATCTTATTTCCTTCATATAATGCCTTCTTAAAACTTTTCCTGTAAGATCTTTCCAGAACTAGCAGCATTTACCCAAACATGACAAAAGAACAAACTGCTACCTACAACAAAAATGAAGGACCTTTCAAGTATTTTTCAATCAAGAATCCATGATTCTTTGATTCCATTTATGTACTTAGACCTTAATTTAGGGCTGTAGCCAGTGGGAATAGAAAACAAAAAGATGAAACAAATCTGTTAAAATTAAATTCACCAATAGAAAATTAACAATAACCTCAAATGAGACATTTATTATAGCAGAAAATGCACTCCAGTCAGTCTATTAGTTACACAGGTGACAGTTCATGTTGCAGTTCTGGTTGCTTCTGTCTCCTAGACATGGCTGGTCACTATGATGCATATTGTAAGAACCAATCAAAGACCACCAAATATTCTACTTCTGTACTTCCCTTTTCAACCCATAAAAATCTCCCTCCCTGGGCCTTTGAGGCCTGACATTTTGAGGGACAATCAACATAAAATCCTGGGTGTTGTTTTGATGTTTCTGCTTGTCATTGCATCATGACATCAAGAATTATTATCACATTGCCTTCATGTCTCATGTACCTATAGTATTTTCCGAAAGGCAGGGCCACCAACGAAGACCAGCATTTATACTCCTTTGACTTGTTTTGCATTTGACATGACTCTTGCAAAGTTGTTTCCTAAAATATTTAAAGGAAAAAGTAGAAAATAAATCTCACATCTTTTCTACAAGATAACATTTTAAACATAGCAAACTAGATTAAAGAAAATAAAGGGAAAGATGAGAAGTGACCAGTTGTTCACATCTAACACATGTTATAAAAAAAAATTATTGAATCCTTATTGTGTGGTAATCATAGTGCCAAGGGTTTTATAGGCATTGCCCGTTTGTTCTCAAAACAGCCCTGTGAAAGGGATACTGTTGTATCTGTAGTTTATAAATGGACAAACTGAGATTTAGAGAAGTTAGATGATTTTCTTTAGGCCAACCAGGGATAGAAATGGAGCTTGAATCTAAACCCAAGCCTATTCACACTAGAACTCAAGCTTTTATCATCTCCTAAAAATGAAAAACTCTAAGATTTGAAATTAATTTCCAAAGTATTTATTATGAGTCTGTCCTAGTCATCAGGTAATGTTAATCACATTAACAGACTCCTAACCTTTCAGCTTAGACTGGAACCCAATATATAGACCATACATTAGAAGATAACGGCAACAATGCCTTTCTCCTAGAATTGCCGAAGCAAGTTCAACATAAGCCCAGCTGCCAGGAATATTACGCCATCAAATAAATTCAACACCAAACATGATCCTCATGTTTTACCAGCCAGGTGGCCTTGTGCATATGGCAGCCCTGCTTCCTAGCAGGAGGAACATAGGGGGAAATAACTTGAATGATGAAAAACAGCAGGCATTTAAATACTTCCACTCAGACAGCGGGAAGTGTGTTACCTGAAATGCCCAGAATTCATCATTTGGCAATGAGAGCACAAATACTAGATACTAATTTCAGGAAGGCAGCAAGAAAACACTACTGTATACAAATTCATGGTGGAGAGACATGTTTTTTTCTTCAGATCCAGGATAGCTGTAGTACCTCCGATCCACCCCCACCCTTTCTCATTTTAAATCCCGCTCAACATGATGAGCCAGGAACTGTTCCTGTGGAATGTGAACGGGTTCAGATCATCCTTTTTGTTGCCACTTTGGAGAGCTACAGTGTGTTAGGGTCCCTCCCAGTGTGTCTTGGCAGGAACATTTTACAATGCAGTGATATCATCAGCCTCTGTGCACCCATGTGTAGTTTTGATGTTACTCTGTAATGTAATTCTTACCCAATCATACTGTAGAATGTTCATGTATACCCAACCAGACTGTAGAATGTTAGCGTATGCCCATAAAAAAGAGACAGAGATATAAAACTTGTATCAAAGGGTGCAACTACGCTATGGTTGGCACTCAGCCTTTGGATATGAATCCACTGAGTCAGTGCAAGCACAAATAAAGCTGCTTCCAGCAAAAAAAGCCTCCATGTCCCGTATATGTGGGCTCATGGCTGGGATTCGGAGACAGTATATTTCCACCTCCTTTGTCATTGAAGTCTTAACCTCAGAGCTCTGGGACATGCTCCCTCACACGGCACCAACAGACCATTTGATCTTGCGGGGCGGGAGGTCAGCCTCTCCCAATGTGCCAGGGTGGGAGCTCCAGATGCACAACAAACCCAGGAACCACTTCAGGGAGCTCTGCTCACCAGATTTGGTAAGACCCAGGTTTGATTTGGTAGTCCTGCCTTTAAAGAGGCAGAAAGGGAAACTGACCACCTCCTAAAATTGCCCAGGTAAGTTTCATTAAAACTGAAAGAACAACTCTAAGGAACTCGGTGGCAGGCTGGAATGCTGCAGCTACCCATGTAGTCCCTTAAGGAATGAAACCGCAGCTCCAAGGTCCTGAGTGCTGGTCAGTGGGTTAGAGTCGTGTGACTGCGTGTAAATGAGATGGACAGCAGGAAGGTTCTGACCTGACCACAGGGCTGAAGCGAGTGTTGAATGCTGTTCCATGGTTTTTTAGTGATCCTCGTACTCCCGAGGGTGACAATAGGCACCCTCCATGACCTCTGCCAGGAGGACAGCAACTGGAACTGATGAAGCAAGTGTGTGACCCTTCCAATTAAAACCCTCCCCCTTCCCTCTGCCCTCTCTTGTGCAAGAAAATTGTCTGGTAAGGGGAGGAAATGGGTGGAAACCAGAGTAAACAGACTGACTTCCCTAGAGTGTATATTAAAGAATTTGAAGAAGGTATACTCAGGTGACTCTGGTGTTAAACTGACTCCCAGAAAGCTCCGGACCTTCTGCGAATTTGCCATCATTTGGGGTGGGATGAGCTGAGGGTTCACTTGATAAGGAGATAATTAGCCAAGTGTTCAGAGTTGTTGCAGGGGACCCTGGCCATCCTAACCAATTTCCTTACATTGACTGTTGGCAAGATATCGAGCCACGACTTTAATTAATGGCTAGACTGGAGAGTGAGCCTTGACTTCAGGGACAAACAGAATGGCAAGTAAATGTGTTTCCCAGTTAGGACAAGTTAGGGAATCAAGGGGCTCAGGGAACAAAATATCCCGACAGTCCCCTCAGACTCATGTTAAAGACTTGGGGCAATAACCCATGGATGAAAAACAAAACAAAATGGAAAGCTGACGTGATAAAATTTTGTTGTTTCATTTGGCAACAAACTCCCATCCTCGCTGCATTCATCTTCTGGCCAAAGTTTGGATTGGATGAAGACTGGGTATGTCAATTGTTGATTGAATTTGTTATTGATAAAAGACCAGGGTCTCAAGAGGGGATAGTTTTCACCATGTTGGCAACAGGAACCAGTTGTCCTCTTTCTCCTAAAAACTCAGGACTTAACAAGAAAAGAGACCATTCACTTCTGTTCCCTCTTCTACATGGAATCTTTGGGAATCCCTACGCCCAGCCTACAACCTCCAACACCCCAGACCAATTGCTCTACGTCAACTGGAACCGGCCTGCAATGAAGAGGGCTCAGCTCTGGGTGCCTGGCTGCAGCTGCACTAGGAGAGAAAGACCACCTTTTTCTTTGGCTCAGGAGAAAATTAGAAAGGTGCAACTCCCTGAGCCCTAACTAAAAAAAGAGTCAATCATAAAATATTCATGCTGTGGTATGAAAGCCAACCTAGAGTCACAATGACTCCATGATTACAAATCTTGGCTAACTGAGAAGTTTACTTTTGACTTACAATTGAAGTTGGTATTATTTTTACTTAATTAATATGCTTAAAACGTTTCTTCTGGATTGTAAATTTTTAACCTACAATTACAGGGTTAACATATTCTTTTCTCTGCTTTCTGCAGGTGTTAAAATAAGAGTACTAATTCCAGGTTACTTGAAAGTCTGCTGACAGCCAGTCAAATTTAAAAATGTAACAATCTAAGACCAAAGGAGAAGAAAGGAAAGTAAAACCAAAATTATAGGAAAATTATTTTAAATCAAAAGCTGGCCTAAATATAAAAAGGGGACAACTCAGACCCTTATAATTTTTTATCTGTTGGTTATCAAAAAGGTAGGGAGCTGGAGAGTAAGAGAACCTAGTGCCACCTACTTCATAGGATGGGGGAGGAGAGGTTCATGGCCTCTGCTTTCCTTGACATTTGATCTATAGTCAAAAAGTTTTTTTTCCCTGCAAAAGTAAATTAAAAAATAAAAAGACAAAACCTCAAGTCTTTTTCACATGTCCTTGACTCTTTCTGGTTAAAAGTCTATAGTAAGAGGTTTTTCTCATACTCTACTCTACTCTACTCTACTCTACTATATATTCTACACTATACTACACTACACTTCCTTACTGGTGTTAGTTTATTGCAAGGAATGTCTACAGTAATTGGTCACCCCAAAATATTCTCACTAGTGAATTTATAATGAACCTACAACAGATTATAATAGCTATAGCTCAACTTGGCCAGTATTTCTAAGTGTGCACTCTAATCTAAAAGCAATTATTTGTGTGTCTGTGTCCTTTATTATTCATTGGTTTAAGGGACCTAAAGCAATTTTAATTTTCCTTTTGTTTTTCTCTGGATCTTTTGGCCTCCCACATAAAATCCAGTTATCTAGGGTTTTAGAAATAGATAAGTCCATGTAAAAAGTTACAGGATGAGAGTTAAGAGACTTAAAAGTCACATGGGACTTACGAATGGAAGGAAGTCTTAGAGTCTGAGAACACAAGGTTACATATAATTTAAACTGTGTATGTTTCTATATGTGAATTTTAAATTATATGTTTTACATAGGTAAGTAGGCACTCATGATATTAGCTCAAATGCTTGTGGTTCTCATAGTTTAACAGTAGACTAATTTGAATCAGTTGATAAGAATAAATATATTTTAAAGGTTGGTGACATGTTTCCATCTAGACTGTTAGATAACCTGGATAACCAAGATAATGTCCAAAATTAATTTCATAAATATGATGCCTATTGTTATCTGTGTGCAATAATTTAAAAGTTTTTCCTTGGTCAAAGATAATATATAAAATGGTCTAAAATTTTAACTGTTATGATGAATCATCTAAAGCAATTATTAATGTAACTAAGTAGGAACCCCTTGAACTTGAGGAACTACAGGACAAAATTGCCCTCTGTGGTTGAAAGAATGGCTGCCTAGATGAAATTTGTCCACTGATGGTGGCTTTTCCAGTTTTCCCACTGTCTTATGATGCCATACCCAAAAACTTATTAAATAAATTATTATGATATACTTAAGCTGGTTATAAGCAAAAAGTTAAGCTATCTGTATCTAAAGCCATAGGTTTTCTGATTAGAATGTTCTTGGTTAAATTTATATATATTAACTTTGATTAAATAAGCATTTTATTACTATATAAATGATATACACTTGTATTGGGTAACAAATCTATATGGGGTCATTAACACTGTTTCCTAAATTTATCAGAGTTTTAAAGATGTTCTTCAATTATTATCAATACAGAATTGACAAGAATTCTGTTTTTAAAAATCTAAATTTTTCCTTACAAGTAAAGACTAAGTAAATATATGCAAAGATTTATACAGAGCCATGGTACTAATTATGACACGTTAAATAACTTTATGCTTTTCCTAAGCATATAGGTCTTTTTAAGATGCAGGACTTGAGAAAGATATCTTATCATACTGGCGACCCCCAAACTACAGTTGTTTATGATGATGGATTTTTCATGTTTATATGATTGTTATACAATTGTGTTAAATAGGTTGATGTGCCTAAACAGTTGTGACAATGTCATCATAATAATGATTAGAGATTAGGCATTAATAACTTTAATAACCTGTAAGGTATATCTATAAAACAAACAAGCACATACAATTTAAATATCACTGGTAACAAATGGTTAAAAGATAACAAATTAGGCAAAAGTTTCTGTATATTATTTAATACCTTATAATTGGATAAAGATAACTAACTAAAAGGTTATTTTATACTAATATAAAAATTTAAATGTTTCACAACTATAATAAAAACCTGATGGTTCTAACATAATTATGTCATGATTGTTGTGATAATGTGTTGTGTTGTCCTCAGTCTCAAGTTGTCTCTATAAAACTTTATAACTGCTACCTGTTAATGCTCAGCAGGTATTCGACTTCTAAGACAATCACAACTGGTAAGAAGTAACAGTTCCCTGGTTGTACAATATAATTCAAGGTGATTGATAATCTAGATAAGATCATAACATAAGATTAAATCTATTGCTTTCACTGCAATACTAGTTTAACTGATCTCCTTGATGTTCAACAAGTGAGGTTTAGGGACCAAAGCTGCAAAGGAAACTGGCCTAAGAGGACAGCCAATATTTTGGTCCTGGCCCTTCAAGGTCAACAAAGACCCAGGATAGGAGGAAAGCTATCCAACAAGATTCTACAACTTTGGTAACTCAACCAACCTCCTGATCAAGGAGATTGTTAGACTCCAATGAACAGGGTTTAACATAGGTACAGTGTGCTAAAAAGGGGGTCACAGTAAAGAGAAAAATGTCTCCTATACTTCCACAGGGAGCTACATAATCAAGCAAAACCTTGACCCACCCTGACAGCTAATACTGATAGAAGAGGTGAGGGGTTCTACACATGGTCTCACAAAATAACTCCTGGGAAGCCTTAACTGATCTTCATATTTGGGGGAAAAATAATTTTGATTAATACTGGTCTCACTTTAACTTGGTCTTAAACATCCAGCCGAAAAGTATAACTAAAGATGTAAAAGTTAAAGTAACTTAGAGACAGAAACAGAGGGCTCCAATTGCTAACCCCTGCTGGCAGTCTCCAGCCACACCAGGAGACAGGTCTAAGAGCCAGCTGCTTACAATTATCCTTTCTATTCTAGTGCTCATGCTTTGGTCATATGTGCTTTAAAGTTTATTTATTCTTGGCTAGAGACTGCCCTTACCAAACTGTCCCCCTCACCTTATTCAGCCATCATGCTCTTGAAGAAGGAACACAATAGAGGGAATGAACTTCTGCTCACAGAGTTTGAAGAAAAAGAGTGTGAAGGTATGAGGGGGGGAATTGTAAGAAACACCAGCCTTGTGTTTTCTATCAAAGGATATAAACTGGAGTGCCTCCATATTAAACTTTATTTCATCCTAGGCTGCTCTACTCTTCCTTATGCACTAGAGTTGCACCTGATATAATTAGAAGGAACATTCACATCTTGGACTCTAGGAACACCTCATGCCAAGGACATTCAGTTTCCTGTTCCCCCAAACCTGTTTAGTAACCCTGCCCAACAAGACTTCAGGCTTTCCCCTTTTGAAATTCTCTGTGGATGGCAACCTCCTCTTGTTGAGGGTATAAGGGGGGATTTAAAGGAGCTTGGGGATCTCATTCCAAGACAACAGATGCAGGCATTAGGCTCAGATTTAACTATGGATTTGATCATGGATGCTCACTCTTTCAAGCCATGGGATGCTGTGTAGGTAAAAGAATGGAATATCCAACCCCTGAGACCCCTCTAGAGGGCCCATTCACTGTTCTCCCATCCTCTCTCATTGCAGTAAATGTGGATGAGGTAGTCCTCTGGATTCAATACAGCAGAGTAAAGGCAGCATCTGGAGACAACGAGTGAGTCCCAGACTCCACAGTGCCATCTAAACTGATGATCCAGAAGAAGCAGACTGCAACCTCAGGAACTTCATTTAAAGATGATGGCAGCCCTGTTCTAGTCACTCAAGAGGCTGGCTACACCAACAGAAGCCTGGGGACACTGCTGATTGGTGACATATACAGACTGCATCCTCTTTGTGACTATCTGTAATATACTGCCACTACTCAACCTTAACTGTATTTGGATCTTTAGCCCTGCCTTTTGCCATAACCCTTGCAAAGACTGCCTCAGTTGACTGGAAATGTGGCAAGATGTGTCTGCTGGCCCTCACCTTTCTCTTGTGGGTGGGATGTTTTGCTGGTATTGGCTGCTTTTACAAGGGGTCCCATTGGTGAACCTCAGTTCCCCATCATGTGACCCCCATATTCACCTAACCAGGTCAGGCCAGAGAGTTGCTTGGACTTTACTACACCCACTTCTCATACATGAGGAGAATCCATGGGACCTGCACACATATACAACAACCTATTCTATCTGCAACATGAAAATAAGTACATCTGCTTTGATCCAAAGTACTTGTCTCAGTTACTTTTCACTCGTTGCTGAGACAAAACACTTGACACACAAAATTAGGGAAGGAAAGGTTTATTTAGCTTACAGTTTTTTGGAGGTTTCAGGCCATAATCAGCTGGTTCCAAGGCAGAGTGGCACGGCATTGAGGCAATACTTCAAGGCACCAGCCAGAGCAGAAAGCCACCAGGGTAAAAGAGACAAGAGCAAGCCTCTTCTCCTCCCTTATATTGTACACAGGACACCCCCGCCCCCTCAGGGTGGGTGTAGCATTCACAAATCTCCTTGCCTTCCTTTGCACAGGATGAGGATGTTTACAAAGTAAGACCCATGACTCCCTGCTGAGTCTCTCAGCTAAACTTCCAGATCTTCTCAAATTGACATAATGACCAGGTAACTGCTTGTGCTCTACACCCCAGGATGTAGAGCTGCTGCCTTACTTAATTAAGCCACTAGAGTTTTCAAGTTGACACAATGTATAAACCATAACAGTACTCCTCAACTGAAGAATAGTTCAAAGTCCAACATTCCCAAGGTGAAGGAGGATTAATTAACAAAATTCAGGGTACAAATCCCTACCTGCCAGTATCAATATTTTTTGATGTGTTTGCTGCCACTAGTAAAAATCTCTGGATAGTCTTAAACTGTGGAGGGTTATCATGTGAATGCAGGGTCAATGATAACTTTGTGTGTGAACAGACCTCACCATAATCTGGCTGTTATGGTGACCACTGGGGTTATTACCCCTATTGGAGTTGTGTCTGTGGGCTTCTTGGAAGGGTAAAGATAAGGTGGCACTCCTCCAAAAGGGAACTGCCTCTCTTATGTGTGAATTGGGGACTGATAACCCCATTAATTTTACTGTATTTAATACAGGAGACATATGGCATTAACCCAGGGATGGCACTACATTTCAAGAGAGTCATTACCATTCATGTGGTCATATCTTATCAGGCTTTTTTTCACTCATTTTAGGAGGAAATAGAAAGTAATCCCCCTCTTATCCTGGCCACAACCAAAATACACTTTTAACCCTAGCAGAAACTGTAGCCTAGACTCCAAAGATCTCTTCTCGTCATGCATGTGGGGGAATCAAGATGGGGGTGTCAATGGCCAATATAAGATTCACAGGAATTCACAGGGATCTAAGTCTCTAGCTTCCCATGGCCACTGACTCCCCCCATCATGTTGATTCCCTCACATGCATAGCAAGCTCTACCTCAGGGATTTGGCTTATCAAGATCTCAATAATTGGAAGAAACTGTTTTTGCTTAGTGGGGAAGATGTTTCAGCATCCTGTATGAAGCCCATTGTGTCTAGGTCAAAGGTTCTACAGCTCAACAACCCAGAAGAACCAATGGTGGGGTTTCTCAAACCTTCAACCAAATCCTCACCTCTTGTCCAACTTTTCTGTCTGATACAATGTTGATGCACACGTTGAATGGCAGACCTCAGACAGACTGTATTGGATATGTGAAAGAACTGCATATGCTCTACTTCCCCCAAACTGGTCAGGTTCTTATGTATTAGGCATTATCCCTCAACCACGCCTCTCTTTCTACTCCTACTTGCCAGGGAAGAACATCTGGAGTTCCAAGTGTATGGGGACGGGGGGACCCATAGAAAATAACATACCCTGCAAGTTGGCAGTGGGGAAGACAATGAATGGCCCTCTGAACACATAACTCAGTATTGTGGTCCTATACCTGGGCAAAGGTTGGGTCCTGGGAATACTGCACCCCCACTTATAGGCTAAACCACATAATTAGGCTGCAAGCAGTTGTGGGAATTATTATTAATGAAACTGCCAAAGCTCTTAACTTGTTAGCCAAACAACAGACTAAAATGTGTACTGTTATCTATTAAAATCTCTTGACCTTAGATTATCTTCTTGCTTCTGAGGGAGGGATTTGTGGAAAATTTAACCTAAGCAACTTCTGCCTACAAACAGATGATGAGGGAAAGTCATAGCGGAGGTTACAAATCAAATGAGGAAAATTGCTCGTGTTCCAACCCGGACCTGGACAGGTGGAGACTCCAGGAAACTATTTGGGGAATGGTTTTCAACTCTCAAGTTATTCAAAACACCCATAGTATTACACAGCTGATTTTGGGAACCTGTTTTGTCCTGCCTTGCTAGGCTCCCTTAGCTACATGTTTTGTCTCCAGCCTCACTGAGATGATGGTTGAAAGAAAAATGGCTGCACATATGATGAAGTCATGAAAATATAAACCTCTGAAACAGGATGATGCTATCTGACCCAAAATAGAATGGGATCTGAGCATCAAAAGGGTAAATGTGGTAGGACCCCTCTGGATGTGTTGGGGCAGAAACATTTTACCACATAGGGATATTATCATGTATAATTTTGATGTAACCCTCTAACATAAATCATACCCATCCGGGCTGTAAAATGTTAGAGTATGCCCATATAAGGGATATAAAGACATAAAAGTTGTATGAATACAACTATGCTATGTTCTGCACTCAGCCTTTGGATATGAATTCACTTAGTCAGTGCTGGCATGAATCAAATGGCTTTATGGGAAACAGGCCTTGGTGTCCCATCTCTCTACATGAAAATCCTGCAGCAACAACACAGTAAGGCCTAATACGTTTTAGAAAACAACAGATACATTTTGATATATTTACATGTAAGGTTATTGGAAATCCCTGAGAAAGGGCATTGTTATGTATGATAATCTGCTGACTAACCAAGAAATTTGATTAGCAAAGAAATTTACCTGATGACTTTGGGCTAAGTAATACCATAAATCAGCTGCTTATTCTCCCTTTCTTCCTTTTTTCCTCATTCCTTCCTTCCAACTTTCTCCCCTCCTGCAAGAAGCCATGGCATAATCAATAAAGTTCTATTTCTAAAAGAAACCTTGACAGAATTATTAGAAACCACAAAGACCTCAGACAGTACTGAGTCTGGTTAACACGTCCTAACATTTTCCATAGTATTCATTTGCAGATTGTTTATGTATTTAAGTAAAAGTGCAAACTCTGAGTTTAGGTCATCTGAACTATACCATTATCAAAAGGCATTACAGAGCAATACACTGTGAAGCAATTAATTAATCAGTCTGTCTATATTGCGGTGACTATGTTTTCCTCAAAGTAGAGATGAAATCAACTCTGATTTGTACACTCCATCTTAGCCAAAAGGCTGAGAAGCAATCTACAGTGATTATTAATAGTTGTTGAGGAATGTTGGTTATTCTTTTGAGGGAAGAAATATTGTCTGTTTTTGCAAAAAGGGTTTATGTCTGGGTGATTTGATTGTAAGGAGCACAACTTCATTCAAAAGGGTCAAGAAAACTTGGTGGAGTGTGAAAAGTAAGTTAATGTAGAGATACATTCGCATAATAACTAAGACAGTGACCTTAAAGGAAACCAAGAACTGTAACAGAACCCAATAATTACAGTTCTGAGGCTCTGAAACAAATCATCTTTCCCTCTCTCTTACAGGTCTTTATGTTCAATCTATGATTCATATCAAATGCCAGTTAATCTTAATTGTCAAATTGACTAGATTAAGGGACTCCTGCAGAAGTGATTAAATCATGAGGTGCTGATGTTCATAGCTGAATGTGCTGTTAGAAGATGGAGCCCAGATGTGGGTGAGTCACTGGGGACATGCCTTTGGAGGATAACTCTTTCTGTGTGCTCTGCTTTGAAGTGAGAAGCTTTGCTTTACCACACATTCGTACCATGATATTTCTGCTTTGGAGTCAGCTAACTATGGACTGAAACCTCTGAAATTATAAGCCAACTAAATCATTTTCTCCTTTAAATTTTATGTGCCAGGCATTTTGTCCCAGCAAAGAGAAAGCTGACCAATACACAGTACATGGTGATTCTACCCTGCTTTTAGCCTATGCCCAACCCATCAAGGCCTTTCTCAACTTCAAGACATCTTTAATTGCATCTTGTTATGTCCCACCTTCTCAATGACAATTTGTTCAATTTCCCAGAGGAATTCAATTGACTTAGTCCATCTTTTCAAACCTCGTCTCAAATCTCTCCCATGAATCGTTCCTGCTGTCAGGCTGAAAGAAATCTGTATCTGTAGAAAAAGACAAGAGGTAATTTTTAGCCAGGTATTTGTTTGAAAGGTAAGGGACTAGAAAAAGTGCATTTTGTTGTCACTATAAATCCTGGCTTTTTAAAATTGATTTTGTGGTCTTACATATGATCTTTTACTTAAGTTGGTAAATTACCTATAGGATAAAATAAAAATAGCTTATGCTTTTGGTCCCAGTCTACAACTTGATACAAGTAATTATAGTGGGCCCATCTGTAAAATGGTCACACGTTCCTTAACACTTTCATAAAATGGCTCATAGATGTTATAAATTGGAATCAGTCCCTGGAGAATCTCAGACGAGAGTGTCTTCACATGTAGAAAGAGCTACAGTGTCTTCACAGCACTGAGATGGGGATTTTCTGGGTTCACTTCTAACAGCATTGCCAAAACTCCATCCAGATAAACATTTTCTGATAGCTTCCTAGAATAGGATACCAAGATAAGTGTCAGCATGAGAAGTGATATTAGCACCAAATCTAGTTTCTTGTTTTGCTAATTAATTCTACTCTCACCTTTGTAATTTTGATGTGAGCCATAATTTGGAAAAACTATACCAA
Organism: Dasyprocta punctata; assembly: GCA_004363535.1. Classification (NCBI taxonomy): domain Eukaryota; kingdom Metazoa; phylum Chordata; class Mammalia; order Rodentia; family Dasyproctidae; genus Dasyprocta; species Dasyprocta punctata. The sequence continues at coordinate 14,838 of RJWM01025491.1, read as the reverse complement.
GGGATTTTGAAATTTCTGAGTTCAAATGAATTAGACATGCATATTAGAACATTTGGTAGTATTTTCCAGGTGTATAAACTTTAGCTAAGTCTCGGGGACAGTCCCATGAAGATAAAGTTTAAATCTATCCAGTACTTTAAATGCTGGTATCTTGGGCTAGAGAAAGTGCAGATTGATGAACTGCTAAATTGCAACCATGATGATAATACTTCTTGTTGAGTTAGAGCTGTGTCCTGTTTAAAGTTCTTTCAGGGTCATTAACATATAGATTCTCTGAAAAGAAAATGTTATGAATGGTTGGAGCTCTAGGATAAGCTTGTATATTCTTATTAATCCTTTTTCCATCTTTCTGTACACTGCAAATTTTTGTATAGTCACGCTTTAAAGAAAATATTAATCAAGAATATTAATTAAAAATGTATGTTGCTACCAAGATTAAGTGGCATCCACATAGAAAGCCAGTCTCCATTTTTCAACCAGTAAACATTTTTTCTTCCATATCAAAGGGTTTAAGATTTTAGAAATTAAACAGTTAATTTAAAAGATCCCCATTCCATCCTTATTCCTGCCTTGTTTAGGAACCTATCCAACATGTGAAGGCCAGGTAAAGACTGATAAGGGGTTATTTGGCATGATGTAAGAAGAGTAGCTTGGCATTTTAAAAATTGAAATAAAATTATTATTTTCAGGGCCAGAGATTTTGGGAAAGCTTACAGTTAGTAAGCCAAAATGATAAGTCAGTAAGGTTTATTAACCATTAATTGTGTTTGTATAAATGAGATAAGCTACATAAAAGTTTAAAAAGATCTAAAAGGTTAAGTATATCATCTCAGAGAACAGTTATTGCTTATCACGTTTAAACATCCTAATCAGTATGCTGTATATACTTCTGTGTGCATGCTCATACACACACTCACATACACATGCATGTGCAAGTGCAAGCTTACATAGTCATATAAATACAGTATGAGCATCCAGAATCATTCTTTACTCTCAGTACATGAATTCACCTACTTGAAATTAAACATTGAAATTTTCAGACCAAAATACTCCAAAGGTTATGACATAGCATTTCCTCATTGACAAAGGATTGGTAAATTCATTTCTCAGGTGTATTTGCACCCCCAAGCCCTAACCTAGTCTCTGTACAGTGCCAGAGAGTTGTAATGTAAGATACAAAATGAAGGCAGGTGGTAAGAGGGAGGGAGAACAGAAAGAGGTAAAGTAAAAGGAGGAGAAGGAAAGAAAGAAAGAAAGAAAGAAAGAAAGAAAGAAAGAAAGAAAGAAAGAAAGAAAGAAAGAGAGAAAGGCAGGCAGGCAGGCAGGAAGGAAGGAAGGGAGTGATCGAGTGAGGCTGGCAATTTCTAGTGGTAATGGTATTTATTTCTATTTTTAAACCCACAACCTGTTTCAAATGGTTCATTTTATTTTCTATATCTTCTGGATATTGTCATTCCTAAGACTGAGTTCAATGCTCCTAAATTTAAAATCTAACATCTGAACCTGCCCTTTCTGACCCATAGGCAAGGTTACAGTAGTCTACACAACACACCTGCAGGTATTTTCAATCATTCAGGGATTCCCAGCAAGCTCCATCTCCCCAGTTTAATCCAAATACTTAAATCCTGATGAAGGGACACACATGCATTCCATCACCTCCTTCTTAGATCTACTTCTTTATCTGACTCCCTCAGAATGGCACCTGTATTAAAATTCCTCCCTGGATTTTAGGTGACTTCTCAAACCTGGCTCTAATCTCCCAAGATTCTGTGTTCTGAAACCCTTAGGTCAGGTTCACTCCAGCTTTTGGAACCTACCCAGTCTAGTGACCGTGATCTCAACTGTCTGAGAATGGATTTCCATATCCTGATGCTTCTGTGAACCATTGATGGTAGACTACAAGAATTACAAGGTGCCCTCACTGTCTACTATTTAACTTGTAGTGTTTAACCCCTGGTTTCAGTTTCATCCTCAGAAAAACAAACCAAAAAAAATGTTAAGGGTAACCAGAATACTCTGTAAAACATTAAAATTCTGTGGGAAGTGCTTCGTAATTGTAAAGGATTATAGAAAGACTAGTGATTTTGCAGACAATTCCCACAGAAATATAGCAGTCAAAGGGGAAAATGTCCAAAAAGAGACAACAAAAGCAAGTCAGCCCTGTGCTAACTAGACTGCCTCTTTTCACCAGTGCTTGTCACAATGCAACGTTGCCCCTATAGTGTTTGCTCTAAGGTTGCCTGTCCCTTGTTTGGTTATTTATCACGTCCCCAGCAAAAAAAATGAGTGTGCACATCCTGTTTTATGCTCAGCACTGTAGTTTGACAAGAGACCAGAGGGAAGTTTCTAAAGAAAAGGACACAGGCCACAAAAAAAGGGAGAGAATGCTGTGAATAACATGAAATGAATCCTGGAGAGTGCCTGAGACACGGGTGGGACTCTCGTCATAATTCACTGTGCAAAGTGCAGTCCTGGCTCACAGATGTGCCTGGCGATGGGAACTTGGGGCTGGAATGAGCCACATTGTCACATTAAAATCTATCGCATGGACGCTGTTTTCCCAGTTTCTTACGTGTCTTCAAAAAAATACCCTACTAAGTGGGCAGGGAATATTTTTTATGTTTTAACATCACAAGGTAGTTAAAGCTACTCTTCAGGAAGCCCCTGTAGCACCTCAGACCTAATTTTAGGAAGAGAAGAAACTCAAGAGTCCATTATTTCAGAGAGAAAACCCACATATGAAAGCACTCAGCTCCATCACTGCAGTTATTTCTGAGGTTAAACCAAATAAAACCTTCAAAAGTGTGAGTAACTGCCCTGAAATTTCTTTTCCTGTCAGGAGCACTAATACTAAATTAGATTTAGGATTGCAGATCCAAGAAATCACTGTAGAAACTTCTCCTTCCTTTCCTTTCTCTTCCCAAGAAATTCCTCATTGTAGACAATTAGATTAGCAACATTGTATCATTTCTAGTACTTGGTCCCCAAATTAGTTAAACTATCAAAATGTATGGTCTTTAGAAGTAAGCATACAGTTTCCATTGCTCACAGTTAGTTGTCACGGGGGTAGATGCTACTGTGAGCATAAAATACTCACCTGACATTATTTTTCCAGTGAAATGTTACCAGGTCTGTGCTGTATATGATGTCAGTTCACACCATGATTTATATTCAAAGAGAGTGCTTTCTATCTATAAGATGAACAATACTTTGTTTTGTGGCATTTCCAGGGACTAAAGAATATGCATATGAACAAAAAAAAATCTACAGTAAAACTTGATGCATTCAACAAGCCTTGAAACAGGGATAGAGATGAGGTGCGGGGTCCTACAGTTACTAAGTGGCCAAGCAGAGACTCCAGTTCAGGCCTCTCACACAAAATCCCAGTGTCCTAATATATCACACTGTGACTCCCTTGGGGATCACACAAACACTAAGGAGAGATCAGACAGAGATGAGCACATTTGACATTCTTTCATTTACTCCATAAATGAAATTTGTTCTACCATATGCCATCCACAGTGACAAGCATTACCTAGAATACAAAGGCAAGAGGAATGTTGGTCAAAAAGAGCTACCAAGTTCTACAGGCAGGCACATAAAGAAGTTATAAGGATGAGTTTTAGTAGTCTTCCAACAGGTGATGACGGGCAGATACTCCTGAAGGATAGGCCCAAAGGTAGGGATGGATTAGGGGAGGAGCTTCCTGTTAACTGAAATGAATGGTGTTCAGGGATTTAGAAAGAGGGGGAGCTACAGATGATGTGGTGTGTGAATTAGGTGTAGGCAATTTAAAATGTTGAAAGACGCAAATTGAGGCCAGATCTTTGACAGCTTTAAATTTCATAATAAAAAAGTTTGTATTTATTATTAGGCAGTGGGAAAATCATTGAAAGAATTTCACTGAGTAGTTAATTAAAACCTGGCTTTAGAGTGATCTGGAAGGAGTGTGCACGTGTGTAATTGAATGGTGGCAAAGAGCATGTGCGGCTGTCACCCAAGTGAGATATAGGGAATGGTGGATTGACAGTGACAAAAAACTGGGAGAAAAGGGGTAAAAAACGAAAAGCCTTACATGAACTAGGCAAAATGATCTGCTGCAACAATCTGTCCTCTAATGAAAAACATTTTGTAAATACAACTAAATATCCATGCAAGCATCTAATTTAATGAGTCTATAATGCTCCAGCTAAAGTAATATTTCCAGGAGTTAAGGGATCACCCAGTCGCAAGGCTGCCTGAATATATAGAAAATACCAAATATCTATACATCTAGATCACCTGAGAGTTTATCCTTAGACATGACTAGCACTCAGCCATATAAATGCCTGCTCTTTGTCTAAGATGAGAAGAAGCAGTGATTCTCTCGCTAAGCTATATGACCACACAGGATCATGATTGAAAAAAAATTCTTTTCCAGGGTCATCTACGCACACATGTGCCAAACCAACCAGCTATAGTAAAGAAGGGTGGATTCAGGGAGGGTGAACACTAATGGGAAGAAAAAGGACAAAGAAGGTACAGTTACCAGTGAGCTACCATTTTTTCTTCAGTGAAGACAGCTGCACGAAGTCGTCCCTGCTCCCTCACATCGACACCCTCCTGCCCACAGCATGTGCTGGAAGGCGAGCAGATTTTTCTTTTCACTTATTCCTTCATGCATCCAATAATCCCTGAAACATAAATGGAACACTACTGTGGCAAGGTGCTGGGATTTGCTCCTTGTCCTGAGAAGTTGTAAGTGATAACTGCTGGTCTAAGAAGTAAGGGAACTGCTACAAAAAAAGACAGTGGAGCTACCTGCCTCAAATAGAGACAAAACCTCTGACCTGGTCAGTAACCGAAACCAGCTAGGCACAGCCTATGGCTCAGGACAGATTGGGGCTGGACAGTCAGCCTACACGGGCTTCTCCAACCACTGAATGTCTGCCCCAGGAAGAGAAAGAGCAGAGGTTGAAAAAAAAAAAAAATGAAAGCCCTACTTCTAACCGCGCATTTCTAGAGGTGACTCCACAGTGGTACACAGACAGTCTCCAGCAATAAAGCAGTCAGTTGGGACTCTAACACACCAAAGGCAATTTTATCCCTAATGAAAAACATTAGCTTACATAATAAAGTTGGGGCAGAATTGTTCTGAGTGGTGTGAGTAGAAATGTTTTGCTGACTGCTGTTGAAATGGGTAACAGACTTTGCATATTATATCACCATTTCTTGTTGTATTTCACATGCAGTGTTTTTCTGCTCTTGACTTTGAGGTGTGAGGGGGAGGCTCTAATCATATGGCCTTGTGCAGATGCTCCATTTGCATTTCTATTAATCCAGGCCCTCCTGGAGATGCTCGAGCAGAGACGCAGCATGCTTTGTGTTTGAACTTGTGAGAACCCATACCACTGCTTAATAACTTAATACATATGTATAGCCTCCCTCAGACAGCCCACTAGGAGGCAGAAGCAGGAGGAGGTGCCACCAGCTTGCAGACTGCAGGGCTGTACGGAAATGTGTTCTGACAGGAAGGAGCACCTTGCTCAGCACAGAGTCCCTGTGCCTTAATCCCGTCTAGCCACCCCACCTGCCTAGCTGGGGAAGCCTGTTTTCAAAGCTTCGATCCAAAACATTCCTTCTCAGTTGTCAGAATTAGCTGGATGGGGCTGACAGGGCCTTCGCAAATTTAACTTTATAATACAGTAGTGGCTTTCCTTTTGTTTCAGGCACAAATTGGGTAATGCAGGACATTTTAATGCAGGTAATACAGGGAAGCCAGGTGGTGTAGTGTTGACATTGCTGGCTTCAAAATCCAGCAGACATTTCTTGAACCCCAGTTCCACCTCTTCCTACTGGTTGGGTGACCTTAGCCATTAACTTTTCTGAGCCTCTCATTTTTCATCCAACTAATAGGGATAGTATCTACCTTTCAGGATTGCCATGAGAATTTTTTTTCAATGTTACATGTGGAGCATCTCTCATGGATTGAGTATTCAGTAAGTTGTAGCTATATGGTGATGATATCATTCGGTTGTGTTACACAACTTCCTGATTTTGCCAGTCAATTCATTCATTGCTTTGTAGGGGTAAATGAAAGGGTAGGATGGTGGAGATGAATGGTTGTGTTCAGGGGCCTTTGACCCTTTTAGAATGACACATGAACAACATTGATTCTGAGAAAACTCTACTCTGACAATCTTATAAAGAAAACATATGCCATTATTTTTAAATGGACATAGGTTTCCTTTTATCTTTTAATTTTATGATGGAAAATATTGAAATCAGCAAACATAAATGAAAACCATTCAAAGTTCTTCTAAAAACTCTCCAGAAGAAGCCTAGCAGAGCACCTACCATGGAAATCCTCAGTTTTGCTAAATATGAGGCTTATTTTCAATTAATGAGATTACTCAGCTTTCTAGAAAGAAATCTCACCACCTGTTAAGATTTCTCTAAGATTGTACAAGAAATTTCCCTTCCTTTGCTTTTCTTTATTTTCTGAAATATAGTAGAGATATATTTAAGAAGTCAGAATTAGAGATTCTCATTTCCTTCATGAATTCCTTTCAAGATTTTTTTCCTATTTGTAGGCCCTATCACACTGCACCACTATGTTGTAAGTAGCCAATGAGCGTAGAGAACGATGCATGGTAGAGATGATATTCTAACTGCAAATTAGCACCAACCTAGGCCCTTTCCACCTGAAAGGTAGCAGAGAAAACAAAATTAATAGTTTATGGTACTTCTCTAGGCAATTCCCTACTAAATAAGTATTACTAACGTTAGAAGTGGTGAGTTGGGCTGAAAGAAAACATACTTGTTCATACTTTTTTAAATCATAGGTTCATTTTACAATCCCATACATATTAGATGTGGAGTAAATACAAAAAAGAGTAGCAGTCTATTTGTAAAAGACACTGTCTGACAATGGCTCCAAAACACAGTAAAGGACTGGTTATTTTAGAATACACAACAGTCGACTTTGTCAGGAAATCAGGGGCAGCAATGAAGGCCATACCCTCTCTGTCCTTTCTCCACCATCGCTACCACACTGCACCTTCAGGATGCCAAAACGCACTCTCTACTTTCATTTGCTTAGCTTTCTCCACAACAAATGTCCAGTTAGGTGGTGGGTTTTTAACACAGCTCTGTACCTCATCTTGTACAGCCTCTGCTTTTTTTGTACAAACTCTAAGCTTTGGTCACTCATCTCCTTTAGTGTCTGAGAAAATCTTCAAGCCATCCAATACTAAGTAATCAATAACTTCTTTTCTCCCTTCAGTACTCAATCAAAAAGGAAATAAGAGAAATTGAAAATAATAAGTAATCCTACATTTAGGTCTAGTTTCATCTAAAAGTCTGAGATGTGATCCTTTTCTGATTCCTGTTTTATTCTGATTCTTGTTTTATTCTGATTTCCTGTTTTATTTCTGATTCCTTTTTTATTCTGATAAAGATGAATGCCCTTTGGATAATATTCTCAAATTCTGTCCATCTCCAAAAGGCTCTATTTTTACTCTCTAGCATTACCCAGGCAGTGAGCATGACTATCTAACCTCTTTCCTAGATTAGCTTCAAAACTGTTAAAAGGAAAACATAGCATTCAGCTTTGGAAACTGCAACCAACCTAAAACTGAGCTCTAGAGTCAGACTCTCTGAATTCAGTGCCCAGTTCTGCTGCTTACAGCTGTTTGACATTGAGCAAGTCACTTGTTAACTTCACAACTTGGTGTTTTATTCATAAAATAAGGATAATCACCTAGCTGCCTCACAGAGTTGTTGCATGAAGTGAGTTGATACATGTAAAGCTCTCAGAACAGGATCTAGCACATAGTAAGATTTAATTAATATTTTCTATCATTATTACTTATTTGTTCACAGATATACATGATTCATTCCTTTTCTCCTTACCTTCAAAGGATATTGTCACTCTTCAGTGTATCACTTAATTTTTTGTGATAATCTACGGCCACTTATTGTTAAAAATATTTACTCCAATCAGGCCATGTATTGAGTCTTTAAACTTCTTTATACTAAAGTAACGATCAGACCCTCTCAAGTTTTTCTGGAATTCCAACTTCGCCCTGTGATTTTTACATTCATGCACACAGAATTACTGGCAGCAAGGATAAGTCCTCATTTGTTGTTTTATCAGTTAATATGTTTAGTAAACTCTGTTAAATAGAAGAACACTGTGAATTAAAGCTGTCAATTAACCAACCTCTCATTTTAATGATTTAGTGGGAGAGTAGGGGGAGGGGACAGCTACATGCAATGGAAGCACCCAGGACAGGAGCTAGCCAGCAGCAAGGACACCAGCATGAAAACAGCAGAGGATTTGACCAACACTGAGCTGAACAAAGGTGGAAGATACACAGAATAGCTGAAGTTCAAAGTGAATTGTCCCATGGCAAAGCCAGATGGGTAACATTTTGACACTGCCTGGACATTTCAAGGTCTTTAAGCCACACTTTGGAAATCATAAATTATTTCATCCTTTTTAAAATAAAATTCCAAGGAATCAAGGATGTGTTAGAAAGAGAAGAAGACGGAAGGGAAGGAGGGAGAAAGAAAGTGATATATATTCCAGTACATATCTTGAATTTGGTAGAGTTTCATTCTAGTCTGCTCAATTTTCTACATATATAATTCACTATGAAAATAAGATTTGTTTATACAGCAATGACACTGAATCAAAACAAGATCTTCAGGAAATGAAAATTTAAATGAATTACGAGGTACCAGTTAAAATTTGTTTACCATACTCTAGAATGTGGCCTGAAAAGTTCCCAATACAAAAGTTGAAAAATGGAAAGGTTTTCTAACTAAATGTAAAAAAATAAAAATTTCAACTAACTATAATAAGAATGACCAAACATGTTTTGTCTCACATGACAATTTGTAGTCTATTGATGGTAACTGCCTAGATTAGTGGGGTTGAGAAGGATTCTGAGGCCAATCCAGGTTAAGCACAAAAGCATACTATGAACAACCAGTTATATCTGTCATCCTTGATATTTTTGGGACACATTCCATATTTTCACTCCTCTGGACTATGGACTCGACATTCTCTAATGATCGTAGCTAACATCAAGATTTTGCTATAAGGGTCACCACTAAGGTTAAACAAATATTTAACATGCACTATTAGTCTGAAAAACTACAAAATTTTCTATGAAAAGTTCCAGAAGACTACTAAAATGAGACTATATCCACAGTTATATGATTTTTTTTCCTTCCAGCACTGAGGTCTCAACCCATGGGTGCTCTACCACTGAGCTACACCACAGCCTTCATTCTTTATCTTTTATGTGGGATCGCTAAATTGCCCAGCTAGGACTCAGATTTGCAATCCTCATGCTTCAGCCTCCCTGAGTGCTGGGATTACAGGCATGGGCCACAACACTCAGCTTACATGATGCATTTTTTCATCATTTAGTAACTTTTATCCTGATTTTGCTGTATATTAAACTCTAACTCAATCTCAATGAACATTAAGATGTTTGTGAATGTAACCAAATAACCACAACCACCACATACAGATGATCCACCAAAACTATCAAGGCACAAGTCACTGTGGCCTCCATTTCTGGTGATATATTCCAAAAGAATTTATAACTTAGTCACATCCTACTTTAGTAATAAGGTCCCTGAAATTTGAAATACTAGGACCCACAATTATTCTTACTTGCCCATGGGCATCTAATTCTACATCTCAGAAATATATCATCGTATCACTTAGATTAGTGGCCCTTAGCTTTTCCACCTTCTGCGCATGTTTAAGTGTCTTTTCAGTTTGGCTTTTCCTTAATTAGGAAAAGAAGCCCTGTATTTTAAGAATGTCACTGTTTAAAACAATGTGAATTCTACATAACACATTTGCCTTGAAGCATCTGCAACAAACTTATTTTTATAAATCAAAACAAATATGAATTTAAAACTAACCACTAGGTTCTAAAACTAAATTTATGTTGCTCTTAACCCTGTTGTGTATAAAAATTCAAACTCCTTTGTTGAAGATTGTTCTTCACGATAATGTATGATTTTCATAGATATCTTTATTTCTGGGAAGTTCAAAAGGAGCAAAGATGAAATTTGTAGAACAGCACCAAATTAGCAATTAAAGTCTGTAATGTAAGACCTAAACTGTAATCTCCAATCCAAAAGATTAAATATTAAGCCTTCGGAACACATTATTCAATTCCATAGAATAGAAAGGGCAGCAGAGGAAAAGTGCAAACTTCAACATTAGTTGCTGAGTTTAGTGTTGCTTACAGTTTTCTTCTTTACTCTCAATCCTGTTACAAATAATGCAAACCTGTTTTTATTAATTTACATTAAGTTCATTTAACACTGATGAAACAGACCAGAAATGTATAATGAGGAACATTTAACAAGCTCCCGCATTAGGGCTAATCATGCTCTGTTTACGAGAGCTTATCTCATTCTTGGAAAATATCCTGGTGGAAAGCTCCATCCTTATTTAACAAGTAAAAAGGAGAGAGTCACCAGCTACTGATAACAAAGAAATGAACAAGCTTAATAATCTCCAATTTGGTTTTCCACTCCACTTAATGATGGAGGCGATGCAAGCTCTGTGGCCAGAGTACATGAGGAAGCAGCCACAAGTACTGAAAATTTAATTAAAAGTCAGAAAGCCATTGCAATGAAGACTCAGCAGAAAGCCATTTATTTTTAAAATCTAATATATTCTTCATGACTAAAGGCTAAAGCACATGCTGACTTACACATTTAGCTGTAACTGATTTAAGCTACTTGATGATTTTTTTTCTTTTTGCTTTTTTTTTTTTTTTTCCTTTTTCTCTTTTTTTCTACTTTTGGCTCACAGGGTGGTGCTCAATTTGCAATGGAGTAAATTGGCAGAATTTAATTTGGTGGATTTTTTTAACTCTGTAAAAAGAATCTCATTAAAGCCACACGATCAGCTGTATACTTTTTTCATCATTAACTAGCCTAACTGCAGGTAAAAGAGATACAAGTATGGATTTATATAAATCCTATTGTCAATTTATAGCTGAAAGACTGGTGAGTTACCTCATTTTAAATAGGTTATTTTTTTTCCCCCTTAACCTTTCTTTGTTTTAATGAGGATTCAGTTTGTCATTGCCTGAGAAGTCTGCTGGCAGGAAAAGTTTCTCAGGAAATTATAAGGAATAAAAAGTAGGAATGGGAGAAAATACTTGGCTAAATTTCCGATTTGCTGGAAGACTCAACATCTGAAATTCATCTCCAGAGCAGCATTGGTAGTGTCTCTCAGGTGCCACTTTGTCATGCAGAAAGCCAAAACAATGAAGACACCAAGCAGTGCTTCAGAAAAGGGAAAATTGAGAGAAATTCCCCTAGATGTGGCAGCACTGCAAGGAACACTGGGTAAAACGTTGGTTAAAGTTGTTTCTTTCGTATAACCTTGATATAGATATCTTTTGCCTATTTCCCCAACTTTCTCCCCTCCCCAAAAAGGCTTTGAAGCATCTGGAGGAATACACATATTCTGAGTCCTAAAAGTGTAATTTCAAAAAACAACACTTCCCACCACCCTAAAAGATGCAAATGAACTTCTCTGCTCTCCAGATGCAAGTCTGGCATATGTCTGACATTGCTGGAACAAACCTACACTCTAGGTAAACTTCATCCTGTGAAACTTAGTCACCATCTTCCCAACATCTTTTCTCTGAGATCATGGCTTTAGGGGCTTTTGAAGTCCAAGATATTCTCAGCCTTTTTTCTCTCTCCTCTCCAGTCCTGATTAAATAGCAAGTATGTTCTCCCAGTTCAGTAACACAAATCCACTAGCATTAATTAAACTGGGGTGACCTCCCAGGGTTGGTCATCTCATTTTACCTCTTACATTTCCTTCAAAGGAGGTAAAAAGTGAGAATTTTCCTACAGGGCAATATGAATCATCAGTCTTCATCCTTGTCACACAAGTGCATTGTTGCAATATCTGCTAGGATTTTTCTTTTTGTTTGTTTATTTTGTTTTGTTTTGATTTTTACTGGTCAATAATACGTGGCACATGATTATTATGAGCACCTTTACAGAACAAGGTGAGATCAAATACTTTCAGACCTGTCTTGTGTCTGCAGCTGTTCTGTGCTTCCACATTTAGGTATTAGCCCAGGAAAAATAGAAAACCAAATACTACTATTAGCTCTTTCTTTTTCTGGTGCCCCTAGATGTGAAGATTGCAAACATTTTTAGATAAGACTCATTTGAAGGGGTTTTTTTTTTACATTTTTGCAGCTAGTGCTTATGAAATTAAGGATAGGCATCTAATTAACTCCAAGCCTAGCTTTCTATTTCTGCAGAAAGAATAAAGCTTGATTATCTTTTTCATTTTAGTTTCAAAATTATCTGACTCCAACTAATATTTTGAATCAGTAGCCTTGTCCTCTACCTTCCAGAATTTTCTTGGTTCTAGTCCCTCTCTGGAGCAATGAGAGCCCAACTACTACTCTTTCTATGTTGGATTCAGTTTTTCTTATCACAAAGGAACCCCACGGGCCCTCACAGTCCAGGCTTCACATAACGTCATGCATATTAAAAGACTTCTCTACTTACACTATCTACAGAAGTGGATATAAATCAGACAAAACAGCACTATTCTGTAAACCTACCTCTGGTCAGTGAAATGTTTTGTAAGTTTTTCACATGTAAAAAGAAACTTTTGATAGTTGGTGTCCAAATGAAGTGCAATAGTCTATTCCTCACTACAGATGCTCCTCGACTTACATCATGATGAATCCTTTGTAAGTTGAAAATATTTTAAGTTGAAAATACATGTAACAGCAGAATAGCTTAGCAACACAATATTCTACAGATTATCCATTGTTTCCCCTTGTGAATACGGGCCTGATGGGACCTGTGGCTTGCTACTGCCACCTGACATTGCCAGAGAACACTGTGTCATACACTGCTAGCCTGGGAAAAGATCCCAACTCAAATTGGAAGGAGTTTCTATTAAATGTTTGTCACTTTCTCACCATCATGAAATTCAAAATCACAAGTTGAACCATCATAAATTGAGGACCATCAGTATGTGTGACACAGGAAGACAAACCACAAGAAAACAACTGAGGAACCCAAAGAAGCTGTCAGTCCCTAGCCCTACAGTGACCTTGGCCACTGACCCCGCCATATCCTGTTGGCATATTAATGACACAGGATTCACATAACTGCTGTCAGAACTACCGATCTTTAAGGAGGCCGAGTGTGCAGACAAGAGAGGACCCGGGCTGATTTTATCTCCATCTTCCCAAAGCACTCTTCAGGAATTTAAATTTCAGCTATGAGGAAATAAGATAGGATTTTCACTGAAATGACCCCCATTATTAGGATTTTAAATCCGTCTTCATTTTCATTAACAATTTTACTACAACACTTTCCATCTACACCTTCTTTGAATGCTTTCTCCCATTCTGTCTAGTTACCATATTTCCTGGATCCTACTTTCTAAGCTTCGGTCTTCCTAGGAGGTCACTATTTACTAAAGCCTCAGGGAGCTATATATGACATTTTTCCAGCTTTTAGTGGCCAAAGGAGAAAACAGATTAAGTATTCTGATCAGCAACACACTCTGGAAAGAATTTTATTCTTACGAATCCCTTGAGTATTATTCGTCAAAAGAGTCCAGGACAGTCTTATTGGCTTATCCTCTCGTGCCCCCAGGGAAAGCCAGTGGCCTGTCTCTGACAGCGCTCCCACCACTTCAGAGCTGTGTCATCAGTCACTCTCATGCCTCATTCAATGTGAACTGGCCCGACTCCTTCAAGTCAGCACATTGACCCCAGTAGCACAATGCTCCTAGCACCTAACAGTTACACTGAGATCAAATTTGCGCTTTAGACAGCTCACTCTGGCTGCAGGAGAACAGCCAAGAAAGCAATAGCACAGGACTCACTAAAATGAAAGTCTAAAATGGCAGTGTCTAAAGAGAAAGGACTTGGGAGGGGGCAGACATGTTCCCCCATGTTGCTAGAGTTTCCGTGTTTCTTTGGATACGATTTCTTTGCCTAATGTTAGTACTCTTGTGCAACTTGTCTTTCTGTTCATGGCTTTTGCTTTTGTTTTCTATCTTGAGACATATTTTGTACTTTTTATTTTAAAAAGAACAAACAGAACATTGAAATATACAGCTCTACTATGATTTCATCCCCCTACCAAAAACAACAAAATGTTTTCTTCAATAGGTTGGGAGCCATAAATTCCCAGTGACCTGCTATGGTTATGTGACTAGAATGAAAAAGCAGTGGAAAGAACTTTTATGAGATTTAGTGAGTATCTCAACTAGTATACTGGTGGAAGAAAAGAATAAGACAGAATACAGTCAAGTACTATTTAAGTGATAAGTTGGCAAAGGATGGTGATTCATTATAAGGGGTAGGTTTCTAACCTGACATCTAAGTTAATGGTGGTAGCACCAGTTGCTGCAAATGACAGAAGACACAAAGCCTCTGGAAAAATTAGATTGACATATCCAACCGCTATTTGGAGATAGTGGCTAAAAGACAACTAGATTAGGAATGTAGATTTGGGTGTTAATGGCAAAAGCATGGTGATTAAAATCACTAAAAATATGAGATCACCTGGTAGGATGATATAGAAAAGTAAGAGTGACAGGCCAAAGCAGAAATATTGAGAGCATGTCTGAGATAAGATCAAAGAAAAAGAAACGTGTTAAGGAAGGTCAACTTTTCCATCTTCAGCATCAGTTCAGCACAATTTTCCAATTTTTGTATTACAAGGAAAAATTCAAGATAAAATTGGCTCTCGTTAAAGATAAAACTAAGTTTTTAGATTTCAGACAAAACTCTAAACAGTGGCCAAGAGTTATTG
>RJWM01025490.1:0-29288 GCA_004363535.1 Dasyprocta punctata | reverse complement strand
GGAACAAATTCCATAGGAGACCCCTCTTCAGCATGCATACCAGGGACTCTTCTCAAATGAAAGTTTTACACTTCTGCACGCTGGAGCCTGTGGTGGGTGGGGTCTTGTGGATTTCTCAGGTGCTCTAAAGGCATCTTTCTTCTTGTCCTTGTACAAAGTACTTAGTTCAATTTTAGCGGTGCTAACCTTCTTGTAGTCACACTTCCATTGTCTTCAAGTTTATCCATGTTTCCTTCTGGGTCAGAATTTAATTCTTCGATTTTTTTCTCTACTTTTTCCTACTGATTTTGATGATAAATCTGGCTAAATTATCCATGATACAACCTGAATTTTAGACTGTCTTGAAAGTTCCTCTGCTAGGTTAGTTAGTTAACTGTCCTTAATCTCACTCTCCAGTGACATCTCAGGACCTGGGCAAATGTAGAATATTTTGCCAGAATGTAACAGACTTGCCCTCTATTCCAATTGCCAATGGAATTCTTACTTGCAACTGAGATTTCCTGAGCCTTGGCTTTACTATCTGCATTCTGGTTAACTTTCTAATGTTCTGGGATATGACCAGAATCACCTATCAGAAACTGCTTACAGCATTCTATGGTTTCTCTAGCCCAAATCTCCAGACCTTTCTGAATTTTTTCCTACAAACCAGTTCTAAATGTTTCTCAGTCAAAGCAAGAAGTCTGTTTTTCCAGTCCTGATTTTTATATTAGTTTTCCTATCTCTGAAACACAACCAACCACCACAAATGCAAGGAGGAAATACTTAATTTAACTTATTTTGGACATATTCAGCCCACGGTTAGCTGGGTCCAAGGAAGAAGCGTCATGGTTGAATGGGGTCGCAGAGCAAAGCTGTTAAACTGGGGAGCAGAGCAGGGGAACAGTGCCAGAGACAAAGGGGCTGAGGTTCCTGCATAGACCTAAGGCTACACCTCAACCAGACACATCAAGGAGCACGATCTACTAATGGGCAAGGCTTTCCTTAATCCAATGAAATCGACATAACAGAATTAATGGTCATAACACCTTCTCATAAATGCTAGGTAAGACCTATCTACAATTATTCTAGTACATGAAATTTCTACTTGGGATTGCTGATTATAATTTACACATCTCATGATTCCTCCACTATGTCTAGTGAAGAACTAAATTCATGGCAAAACTGCATAAATGCACACTCAGATTCAGAAATGGATACTGTTCAGTTATTATTTCTCAAGTTTGCTGTTTATTTGTAGGACTTACAATTTTTTGGTCTTTCTAAATTATCTTTGTGTGGCTTGGTTCATGTGACAATGTCCTGGGATTTTACTGTTTTCTATTCCCCTCACTTCAAATACATTCCTGCTGCTTCTCACCCCTGTGCGTATGACAAATCATGCAGTAACTTGTGATTTTTGTACATTGATGTGATTGTAGAAAGCAAAAGCAAAAAGGCACCTAAAATAAAAAATTTTCTGTATGACTGTTGAATCTCAAATGTACTTTGAATGATATTCCTAGCTCAGTGACAGACCTGGCAAATGACCTCATATACCCCATTAAGCATTATGAAATCTATTTCCTCAGCTGGATTATCAAGAGAATGAATTTAAAAACATTCAAATATTTGATCACTTTTATTAGTTTTTCTTTATTATGAAGTATCCTCTGAGTTCAGCCCTGACAAGGAAAAGCTGGTTGTTTTGCTTTGATTGTGTAGCACATGCAGAAAGCAGAAAGTATCAAACAAAACATACACCTGTAAGCTGATATGGGAAGGCACACTGGACTATTCACGGAGGTAGGGCGATGTGCTATGTTGTTGCTCTTGAACAACCAGCTTCTTCAGTGTACTCACCTGTGCAAACACAGTAAGACATTTCCAAACATATCCTGTGTATAAATTCTCTTAGTTTAATCTCAGATAAAAAGGGCCCATTGTTCTAAACAATTTCTGATTCATGAGGGAGTAATAAAGAGAATAAATTTTATTTTTATCTTTCAAATGAAAACCCCTATAGCATGTCCCTTTTGCTTACCTGGCCAATTAACAATATTTTTTTGAAAAAATTTAAGATGAACATTTCAAATAGCATTCAAATTTTTGAAAGAGTTTATTCATTTTTTGATCTATTTCTTCTTTAACAATTATGCTACAATTGCTTTTAATCTGGCTTCTGTGTCTACTATTTGACTAAAACCTCCACTCTGAGTTGACCAGTTATCAGACCAATGCCTAATTACAGTCTTTTTCTTCTTATGTCTGAGTCCTGTGGAACTGTGGACTGTCTTTTCTTTTTCTTTTGTTAAGTTTCTGTGATAATATTTTTTTCATACTTATTTCCTATTCTAGCAGTAAATCTTTGATATTTCTTTCTTCCACTCTATAAAGTGTTTCTCAACTTTTTAATTTTATTTTCTTGTCCTGATATCACGTGTGCATTTTCTTCTTATGACCGGTGTCGTGTTCCTTCTCCATTCTGCCTGACGTCCTTTCTGCTAGCTATAAATTATTATTACTAGACGAAAGAATTGATTCAGATGCAAAAAAGAACTCTTGATTTCAAATGGACCATAGTTCTAGTAACAAAGGCAGGGGCTCCATTATCTGCTTTGGCATCCAGGTATTCTACTATTTGGAGAAGAATTTCTAACTTGATGTTTCAAAAATGCCTATCTCCACATTTCATGCATAAGATAAAATTTTACGGAATATTTTATGCACTTGATTTTGGTTTTCTAATCCTAATCATGATCTCTAAAATAGCATAACACAATATAATTGAAAAAATGTATTTGATAGGCAAGAAGAGGCAGAATCAAGAAAATTACCAAACTATTTGCTTTTTAAACTGTTAGACATTTGAAAATGTAGTTCTGTGTGCTAGACTAAAATGATTTTGTACTTCAGTTTTTGTCTCGTGCTATAATTACGAGCTAGAAGTATCTAGCTGCTTTTTCTATTTTCTTTATAAGTCAGTAGTATGTATAATTCACTCTCAAAATGTTGTTCCCAATCACAGTGATGTAAAGCATGAAAGATTACTTGGAGTTCATGTCCAGTTTTATCCTCTTAGATCTCCGGGGGACTGCTTTCCTGAGGTGCCTCAGTATGAGAGTCTCTGGAAAACAACCCAAACTGAAGCTTCTGTGGCTTTTTATTGAGAACCAGGAAGCAAGGATAATGAACCAAAGACGGATATCTGTGCAGGAATTCATGTAGAGGATGAGGAAAAGATGGGGAAGGGACAGGGAAAGGATGAAGAAAGGACAAGGAAAGGACAGGGTGATCTGCGTGGAGCTAATCTAAGTAATTAATTAGAGTACAGGGAGGCCAAGGGTGAGAGCATACATTCCTTAAGGCAGTGTTTGATCCTTGCCCTGTATGTTATCCTTTAACCTTTAACCATGTACTCTGGGAGGCCTGGGGTGTGACTCCAAAGGTCCCTTATCTCTTTACATCCATGTCACTCATACCTGTGGCCAACACTGCCACATCAAAATATTTTCATTAATTTAATTTCAAATATAACAAGTACTGCTTTTTAACTGCCTTTAAATCAGACCCATATGTGTAAACATCGTATTGTCTCACTAGTGTGAGAAACTGAGTGAGTAAATATGGTTCAAAATATATAAATGTGAACTGGGAAGAAACTGCTCAAAAGCAAATTGAAACTGTGATGGGGAAAAAGAGAAAGGAAAGAAGGGAAAAATACATTTATACACAAGATAATTAAGATAGTTATACAGCTAGTTTCTCTTAGCTGATTGAAAAGAAAGATTTGTGCTAATATTGTTTGGACAAGATGTCATGCCTATATCTTGTAATCTGAATAACTACTATGAAGACAACAGTACACAATGTATTAATTACTATAACTTCTACTAACCTGTTTTGAAACTCTGTTTTATTATTTTTTTCTCTTTAAAATAAAAAAAAAATAAAAAGTATTGACTGTATCATGGCTCCTCGCACTCCTCAAAAGCTACGTAAAGGAATAATAATAGCATACGTACTTTCCAATCCAGCTGCTCTGAGTATGGCTGCTGTGCTGGGTATTCTTCAGAGTAAAGAAGGACAGGGAGGAATCTGTCTTCTGTGAATTCCTGGGTGTTTTCAGTAAGAAGAGTCAAAGTATCTGGCACATGATATTTTATGTTCAGTAAGCTTCTTGTAAAAAGTGTTCCCCAGAAGTAAAGTAAACAGTTAGGAGACTCATTTTCTATGACAAGCCAAAAGTATAAATTCACTTAATAATCATAAACAAGATAGTAGCTGTGTGGTATGCAAGTGGTCAAGAAGCAAGTTTGCTCACTTTGAAGAGCCCACTGATTTATTTCTCCAATGGAAGGCCTTTTGATGGACAAGAAAAAATTTCCACTGCCTGGAGATAAGAGAAGTGAACATACTGGAATTACTCATCTACCTAATAAAGGGTTCGTGAAATTTGAAGTTAACACTTTTCTTTTCTTTTCTTTTCTTTTCTTTTCTTTTCTTTTCTTTTCTTTTCTTTCTTTCTTTTTTTTTTTCCAGGCAACAAAGGCATTTAACTAAGACTTTTTAAAGAAAGGAGTAGTTACTGGTGCAATTCAGAACAGCCTATCTCATTTAAGTTTTTTCTTTATATCATGCAATATTTGATTTCTTCAAAAAACCATTTCCCATTCTTATATCTTCCCTGACAGATAGAAACACTAAGTGTTGTTACAAAGTTTTAATCTCTAAGTAAAAAATGCATTAGAAAAGTGATTTGTAGAAATCACTGTAGTCACCAACACTGAATGGGCTTATAACCTAAGTTAGGTGCTTAAAGGTTTCAACACAGAAATACTGATTTTCAAGTAAATTATATCATGTAAGGAATCTGCTATGAAGGTTTTTGGAGCGAAGTGATTTTTTTTTCCACAGAAAGGACAAAGAAATCAGAACATAAATGTACTCTACATTGAACACGATGGTGAGAAGGTAAGCCTATCTCTCTTCAAAACTGAGTCTTGCCATTCTTCTGGTATCAAATAAGAAGGAAAATAAAGGTTTTTGTGTAGAAAAACCTACCTGAAAACACATTATTCAGGCCTATGAAACATTAACCTGCAACTCAGTACCCAGTGTTCAAAAGGTCCTGACACTCAAACAGTGTGTTAGAGGCACCCTGAAACTTTCAAAGGGAGAGTCTGAGAACAGAACAGAAAGCATGTCCACTACACAGAAAATCAAGAATGAGTAACTGAAGACAGATTCTCTCCGAATGCATGAGGACTCTACAAACTGCAGAGCGGTCACTTTAGGAAGCAGGAGCTGAAGCTGTATGGTTTCTCTTACCCACTCAGAGAAAATCAAGTGCGCACATCATTTACACAGGAAAGCAAGTTGTGATATATTCAGAATTTCAAGTGGACTGATATGCTACAAGCACAAGTTCCAAGTGCCCAACAGGATGCTGTTTTTGAATTAATTCCCATGGGATTTAATATAGCTTTATGGTATACCAAATATGCTTCAAGACTGGCTGGGAAAGAAAACATAACAGAAGATGAAGCAAAGAGGTCCACTGAAGCCTAAAAATGCAGCTGGGATTTTTGAACATTTGAAGGAAAATCACATCCTGAAACTGATCACACCTGCAGAGAAGGGAAGAGACTTAGAGCCTGGGCTCATGGAAACATATATTCTCCAGTGTCGGGCTGAAGTTCAGGAAGCTAACTCTTTTCAAAACACATTGCCCACTACTTTATGATACTTTAATTGTGGTGCTTGTTTGAAGAAAGTGAGTTCCTAAAATATTCTGCACTCACGACAATATCTAGCTCTGTTCGTAGCTGACAACATCATGATCACAGAAATCCTTTGTTGATCTTTAATCAGAAGTTCTAGTGAGGGATTTATGAGTAAAGTTAAAGTCATGACACAAAGGCTAGATAACAAAACCTCTTTGATTCTAACCCACAGGGTGACTGTCATGTATCTGAGGCACACGTGAAAGCAATTAGGAAAACATTAAACAGGTGGCAGGTGTTCAAAAATCACGACTGAGATCTGAATCCTGGATTCTCTTTTAATACTTTTTTCCTCAGTATAAATTAGAGCAAACATGATTTGCTCTGTCTACTACATAGTATTGTGAGACCACGGAGGAGAATAAGAATGTGAAAGTGCATTATGCGATTTTAGTAATTATACTTCCGATTGCTTCTTTGTTCCATCCATACCTCATGGACCAGTAATTTTCGTTGTCACTATTATTGTAAACTTAAATAACTATAAAGAAATTAGCACAGTTTCTAGTGTATACTAAATTCTCAACAGTTGTTAGCTCTCATTATTAGAATGGTACATTTTTATTATTAATAATTCTGCTGTTTTACAGAAGTTGTTCCCATTCCTCTATTACTCTGACATGCATCATGCTCCAAGAAAATAACTTAGAAATTAACTTGATGTCACAAATGAGTAATTCTATTTTTGTTTTAAAATGGGCATACATTTGTGAAGTCATGATTTTTGAATAATAATTTTGAAAAAGATATTACTTAATATATTTTTGTGTATATTCCTAATTTACAATTTTGGTTCTTTTAATGTTTTGTTATCTAGTTTTCTCTTCCTTCAGTGGAAAGAACAGAGACATTAAGCAGTAGTAGCTATATGTCTGTATAATAAAAACTAAAGAAAGATATTCTCCTAAATTAATTTGTGAAATTATATCCCACTTAACACGAGATGTTTCAATAGTACAAAATCAACAGAGATAGTCAAATCACCTTAAATAATACTAGTTTTTGGAATTTGAATAAAGAAGCCATTTAGAAATTGAATTCATCACATGGGTTTGTAAAGACTTTGGATACATGTAACTGCTGTGTCTGTATATCTGTAATTGCATTTAATTGCTAGGCCCACTTGTTAGTTGTTATGGATTGGTAACTGGTGGTCAACTTAAACACCAACTCAACTGAATCAGTGTGGTGCTGAGCACAGATGGCCCGCCTGAGGACTGTTGCTAGCATAATAAGGACACCTGGAGCAGAAGAGCAGCATTATGGGTTCTCATAAGTGAATGTTGTTGTTTGGAGCTGTTAGTTCTTTTGGAGCTGCTCAATGTCCAGGAGAAGTTTGTCATGCTGGCTTTCTGATAAGGTCTCAGCTGTTTTCATTGTCAGAAGGGCTCAGGACCTCATTGTCGCTAAGGATGGCTGTGGCACTTTTCAGAGGAGCCCTGGTCCTTATTTTGAGTGTCGCATCTTGGCTCCAGTGCAGAACACTCAACCTACTAGCATAGATCCTTCACCCTGTTGGCACGGACTTACTAGCTTCCCACCACTGACCTTTAGGCCTTCCCAGAGCAGATCCCAGAAGCAAACTTGCATGAGTCATTGTTATGGGGTCTGGGCCTCCAGTTAGACTCATGGGAGGCATTGCCTTGGGTTCTAGGTTTTCAGCTGAACTCATAAAGCATAGTGTCATGGAATCTAAGTCCTTAGCTGGATTCCCTAGGCCTTTGGTGTATAAACAGATTTCCTGCACTTCTTGTATTTAACTCTTTAGGTGACCATAATATAATAACATTATAAATTATATGTCTTATATTGTACTATTCTCCTTGCACCCTTGACTACAACATTAGTGAACTCCAAAGATCATTTGATACTAAAATAACCTTGGCCTAGTATTTATACTATTTTAATTTTGTTGAGGGCCATCAACCACTTCTTTTTGTATAGCAAACAACCCCAGAACTTAGTGACTTTAACACAACAACCATTTACGCACTCCTGATTCCATGGATTAGCTGTTTAGCTGAACCTCAAGTGAAATATTTCATGTTGTGTGATAGGGGCTTACTGGGACATCATGATCTGGGTGCTGACAAGGTGGGTAGTTGAAGCATGTGTTTGCACCAAGCCAGCCTGCCTTGTTCCCCCAGTGGCAATTGTGAGGGGAACAGCAATAGTTGTAAGGCTACTCAAATTGTGAACATAGGACCCACAAAGCACCCCTTCCATCATATTCTTCCAGCTAGTGCAAAGGACAAATCACCCTAAATTCAAGGAGTGAGACAGCCACTCTAGAGAAGGGAGTGAAAATTGTAATCGACAAAATTATTGCCAAGATTTTTGCAAGTAATCCACCACATGTGAGTGCAGTGTGTGAAACATGTGATTGGATTTATGCCCATTCCTAGAAGCACATAGAGTGCGGCCAATTCTACTTAGAAAAGGTGAACATTTTCAAAAAGACGAGGTTCAACAATTCATATCATTTGTAAGGCATGAGAAATCATCTTTCCTCAAAAAGTTTAGAATCATTTCTGGCATCTATTGGTCATGCAACTAATACTTAATAAGTAAATGGGTCAATTTGCCTGTGAAACAATCTAGGTTGCTATATTAAATTGTGGACAATATTTAACCCTTTCTAAAATGTTTCCATTGATATGTATTCAGCTTTATCATGTTTATTTATAATTTTGGGGGGGCACCAGGGATTGAACTCACAACCTCGCACCTGCCAGGGCAGGCACTTAAGCCACTGAGCCAAACTCCCGGCCCTGGTTTTTTGAGGTAGGGTCGCACTATGTAGCTCAGGCCAGCCTTGTGCTTGCGTCGTAGCCCAAGCCGGCCTCAAACTCACAACGCTCCGCCTACCTCAGCCTCCTGAGTGCTGGGATTAAAGACGTGTGCCACCACTCCCAGCTGTTTATTTATAATTTGTATTTACTTAAAACATGTAAAATTTTGTTGCTTAAAATTATTTTCAGACATCATCCTAGTTTCTTACTTTATATCATGTGTATGAGTACCTGTAGTCCTGAAACTCCTCATCTTCTGTGAAATTCCCTCACCCTTTGTAGCTTTCCCTGTTTTTCTAGTAATAACTTTACTTTGTAATTCTTAAAGATATTTGCATTAATACATTTCTCTTAAATCAACTCTTCCATCCTATTGCTTCACATTTTCAGAGGAAGGTCTTTTCCCTGCCTGATCATCTTTGCAGTATATTACTGAGATATTTATATCTAGTGGCTGCCAGTGTCAGGGCAAGGCTGCTGAATTCAAGCTGGCAGGAGATCAGGGAGCTGAGTTCAAGCCAGCAGGAGACGCATGGAGTGTTGTAAGCTGAACAAATCAGGCCCCAGCCTCAAAGTCAGAAGCCAGTCTGAACTTCAGTGGATCCTAAGGTGTATAGGCTTGCTGGGATAATCCACCGCCCTGACAAAACGCTATGGCTGGCTTGCTTGCTGGAATTAATCAACATGGATCTGGGCTTTGTTTACCCACTCTCTTTCTGCCAGTGACAGCAGAGACATGGGCTTGAAGTAGACATTTTTTTTCCTTTTTCCTTCAGTCTTGCTTGTAATCTTGTCCTCTTTTTATATTTCTCTGTTTTTCCCACTAACCTTTTTTGAATTTTCTCCCCTGAGGGTAAAATCGTCATACTGAGGGCTTTTTCACTGTATACAATCTCCCGATCTGTTTTAGATTTTTTATATCACCACAAATCTAGTTCATATGGTTAAAGGTGGTAAGTTAATAGTTATCACAGTTTGTCATTTTCTGGGTTGTGTTTGATGCTATTGTTATTGCTATTCATGCTACTTTAAGTAAGGTGACATAATTATTCTAATCAGTTGTTCTTCCTGGTAATTCAAGACTGACCTTGCCTAAGGGCCATAAATAATACTACAGGCTGGTGCCAAAAAACCAGGGGCCACAGAGGCAGCAACTTCTTCCCCATAAACTGAAGGAGCTTGAGGTAGGATCTTGCAAAAAACTCAAAACCCAAAAGCCAGCTACACCTGGAAGACCCCTCTGAGAAACAGTCATTTCCTTAGGGTTCTAAATACTAGCAATAAAGTTACTCACTATAGGAAATTTAGAACCATAAACCCTGGAATTAAACTTAAAAAAAGGAAAAAGCAATGAGAAGACACTTAAACAAGATGCAGCCTGTGACTTCCAGCTCACCAAAGGCAAACCCAAGGGGAGCTGAGGTGTGCAAACCTTTAGCCAACCTTATCCTTGTTTCTCTGATGTGAAAAACTAAGTGTAAATAAGAACCAAAATGTATAATAGATACTGGAAAATGGGAGCAAAATATTCAAATAAGAGAAAAAAGGGAGGGGGAAAGGGAAAGAAAAGAAAGAACAAGGATAAAAGAAGAGAATAGAGAAGAGTGCCCATCAATCAAAGAATGGATAAAAAAGATGTGGTATTTTTATACAATGGAGTACTACTCAGTTATTAAGAAAGATTGCATTGAGACTTTTATAAGTAAATGAACACGACTTCAGACCACACTCATAAGTAAGATAAATCAAACCCACATGTGTAAATACCATTTTGTCTCCCTAGTGTAATAAACGGAAAAAGTATATATGATCCAAAAGCTATAATAAATACTATGTAAGGGTAAAAAACAGCTCAAAGAACAAAAGTAATTGGGAAAGGAAAAGGGGGAAAGAGGAAAGGGAAAAAGAAAAGATATAAATCTGTATATATGTATATGTAAGATAACTAAAATGAACCCACTGCTGATTGTATTTGTTATTGAGAAAGAACAATTAATACTCATATGATTAGATCAATTTTACATGTCTATATCTGTTAATGTAAACAACCCTTTTGAAGATAACAATACGCAATATTGCAACCATTGTCAAGTTTCTATCATCCTGTTTTGTAAACCTGTAATGTTACTGTTGTGCATTTACTCTAGTCGTTCGTTTGTCTCTTTTGCTTTTTGTCTTTCTTATATATCTTTTATTTTCTTAAATAAAAATTTAAAAAAAGAAGAGACTAGAAGGAAAAAATGGAAACATGGTAACAAATTCTGTATGATGAATATCATCATTATGTGTATCTAAAATGTACCAATAAAATACTCAGGATTCTGTAAAAAAATATATTCATTATAAACTTTGTTTTTAGTGATGACTCTACTTCTCAAGTAATTTGAGCTATGAAACATATTAAGTGTACCAAGAAGTATTATATAGTGCTTTCCCTAATTATTGCATTATGCAAATGAATTATTCCTGTTTTCATAATCTGCTGTACTGAGGTCACCCACTATGATTGTGTTGATTTGATTGTTTTATGTCTAGGAGTATTTGCTTTATGAAGATAATTGCCCTAATAGTTGGTGTGCATATATTTACAAATGTGTGCAATATTCTCTGGTAATTTTTGAAGTGCTGACTTGGTGTTCATTAATTTCTGGAGTTTTCCTTTTCTGTGTAATATCCTCATTTTTCCATTTATTTGGAAAGAAAACATTGTCCCACAAGTTAATCTTTGTTGGATGTGGTTTGCTTTTGGGGCTTGAAATACTTCAAGTCTATCTGGCCTCTAAAATTTGTGTTGAGAAATCTGCTGTAATTCTAATGCGTTCACCCTTATCGGTGACTTTTTGCCTATTATCTGACAGTTTTTAAAATTGACTTGTGGGTTGGATATCTGGCATCCTAATTATATTGTGTTGTGGGGGAACTTCTTTTCCATCAGCACTGGTTGGTGTTCTGGAAGCCTCACATACTTGTATGTTAAACTCTTTCCTCACATTTGCAAAGTTTTCTACTATGACTTCAGTAAAAACCTTATTGTTCCATGAGTGCTATCTCCTAATTTCTCTCTAATTTCAATTAGCCTTAGGTTGGTCTTCTTAGGGTCATCTAGTAGCTGTTGAATGAATTTTTTCTTGTTCTTTCACACTTTTAAACCTTCTCTGCATAATTCACTGTAACTTAGCACTTACCCTCAGTTTTGGAAATGCTGTCTTTACATTGATCATTTCTGAAATTTATGAAATCTATATAATTTTTATATCTGGTATTTCAGTCTGTTACCTTTTATTGGATTCTATAGTTTTATTAAATTTGTCATTTATGTTTCAAAATTTTTGGGGGGCACTTCCAATTTTTTTGTTTTCCTTAAAATCACATTGAAAATTTTATATGATAATTTCATAAATTTTTGCTTCATGTCCTCTTTGAATTCATCATGTTTCCTTAACTCTCCTTCAATTCATAAAACTGCTACCTGGGGAAACAATTTGGGAATATTGCTTCCCTTTTAATTTCATTAAAGAGATTGAGAAGTAGTGGCATAAGGTCTTCTCTAAATTTCTTGTAGTATTCAGCAGATAATTCATCAGGGCCTGGGCTTTTCTTTTTTGGCAGGTTCTTAATTATATCTTCATCAGGCATTTCATTTCACTGACCGAGGTTGGTTTATTTAAATTTTTTTTATTTTCTTGATTCAGTTTTGGTTATAACAGCATCGCATCAACAGATCTGGTCATATACATCACTTAAATATGATAAACCTTGCATTTACTATTTCACTCTTTATTAGCACTCTTTGCAGTCCATATTCAGTTGATATTACTACATATCCTGTGATGTAAAAGATGTGGAGGGAAGAGTTGGAGGGATGGGTGAAAGAGGAGTATGAATCAGTAGGGGATGAAATATGCAAGAAAAAATGATAGTAGGTGAAAAAATTAGATAGGGTGCCAGTCTCTATCGGAAGTCTTTTAGTTGGATTGAAGGGTCCTTGTTGAGGGTTTTTAGATTTTGAGGGGGAAAGGACAGGATATAAGAGGAGGAGGTGTACTTTTGGTTTAAGGAAGGCTGTGAGGTTGTTGGAATCTCTTGATATGTATTGTACATCTGTAAAGCATATGCAGTAAGAGAAGATGAGATGAAGTAAAGTAAGGAAGGTGAAACGAAATAGAAAAGAGGACAGAAGGTTAATACAAGAGAAGATAAAAGTGATGAGAGTGTAGAGTATGATGAATTAAAAACTTGAGGGAAAGAATTTATTTATTGATTTATTTTAATTAATTAATTAATTAATTTTTTGGTACCAGGGATTGAACTCGCAACCTCTTGCCTGCCAAGCAGGTGCTTAGGCCACTGAGCCAGACCCCCAGCCCTATTTTTTGAGACAGGGTCTCACTCTGCAGTTCAGGCTGGCCTTGAACGCACTTTGTAACCCAGGCTGGTCTTGAACTCCAAATGATCCTACTGCCTCAGCCTCCCGCGTGCTGGGATTAAAGGCCTGAGCCACCATGCCCAGCTCAGGAGGGAAAGAATTTAAAGTGAGAGAAACATATAAATAATAAGAAAAATAGTATTGGTAAGGGAGCTTGAATTGAAGAAATGAGATAAAGAGCTGAGAAGAGAAAAATAACACCAGCTGAATTGAAGCCAAAGACAACAAGACAAACAAAATAAAACATCACAATCCAAATATATATATATATATATATATATATATATATATATATCTGTTCAGAACTCAAACTAAACACTCCAGCAAGAGAATGTACATGTTATTCACATATGACCAGTATGCCAAAAAGCCTGGCTGTTCACAGAATTTCCTTCTTGCCTTAGTTGTGGTATAATTGCAGGAAGCCACATCAAATTCCCTTTCTATTTCTTTCACCCAAATAATCCTAGTCTCAAGAATCCTTCCTTCCAGCTCCCAGGAGGGCAGAAGGTGACCTGCCCATGGGCTTGGTTTAGAGACTGCCCCCTAACCCCTGGCATGGTGGTGGAGTCTGAGGTCTTACTTGTAGGCAAGTATGCCCAGTGTTGGCTGATGCACTTGCTCTCTAGTGGGGGTCCATGGAAACACCTTCACCCTCAAGTGTGGGACCATGAGTGTTGCCAGGCAGTTCACTCTTAGGTGGGGGTGTGCACCTGTGGGAGTCTGCAGGCTTCAGTGTGTGCGGGAGTTGATGGGAAGATGGGTGTGATATACTCAGTCTGACCCAGGAGGCCGGTCTCCGCAGCACTCTCCCCTTTGTTCTCAGGTTATGTGAAATTCTCTTGCAATGATTACTAAAGGAGGGATGGGGGTTGGACTTGTGCAGACCAGCTGGGGTGGTTTCACTTCTCTTCAATGATCCAGGTGCTAGGTTTGATCTGCATGTATCATCTTTTTGCTTAATTTTCTTATTTAGTATGAAAGACTTTCCCCTACCACGGAGTACTTGTGGCTTCAGTGAATTCTCACTGAGAACCTCTCTTGCAAGTCTTTTGCTCTTCAGCCCTGTTGGATTCTCTAGAACTTGTAACAGAAATTTCAGATCAACAGTAGTGTTTTTCAGAAAATATCACTCAACACATACCCACGTGTCCACAGTGCAAGGGTAATATGGAATACGTCCATGTTAGATTTGCCAGTTATATATTTATTCAAAAGATGCAAGTATATATTTAAAATTAAATAGCAATCATAAAAATGAGAAATTAAATGAAGAAAAATATACAGAGTCCACGGTTCTTTTGGTGTAGTGGTGTTGGACCTCTGATCTTTTTGTATCTTTAAGCTCTTGCTAAGCTTATGGGAGGAATTGCTAATTATTCTTGCACTTCTTCTGTATTGCCACTTTTTGAAAATAAAAATGTTTTCTAGACAGATTCTGCTGTTCTAGGGCTCCCCTAGATACAGTTAAGCAACTGTAAAAAATACATATAAAATATAAATTAATCTTGAAAAACAGATGCACTGAATGCTACTAAATTTTCCTTTTAGTCCAACAATCTTCATTTATTTTTCTAGTCCACAGCACTTTTTAAAAAGGTGTATACCTCATTGGCAAAATAAATATTTATGATGAATAAACATTCCATATGATTTATGATTGAGAGTGAGAGAGAGAGAGAAAGAGAGAGAGACAGACAGACAGGGAGGCGGACAGACACATCATTGTCCTGCTTCCTCAAACTTTTTCTTTACACAAAAGTGACATTGAGATATGGGGACGTAACAATTAGATTTTGATGAAAACCATTTAATAACTATATCTTGGCTCAATTCAATCTTTTTCTTCCTAGGAATCCCCATAAAACATATTGTAGCCTCCTCTACTGCTATCCTGGTTTTCTGTTACATACTGTTATGAAACCTGAACAAACTTTTGCTGTTGCCTAATTTGCCGTTTGTGACGTTATGATGTCAATAATTCTAACCTCTCATTTTCCATCTGAATACAAGGTAGATATGGCTGTCATGCAGGTGGAGGTCATGAAGGCCTTCATGTTACTAATAAAGATTTTTTTGGGACATAATATCATTGTCCACTACTACTGCTTGTCATGATTGGAGAAGAAAAGTTTGCCTGGTTAGAGGCAAAACTAAGCAGCCACAGTCAACCATCTTGGGGATGGCTCTGGGGTAAATTTATTTCATGGCCAAAAGAGCAAGGAGAACATACCTGGTCTTCAACAGCCACATCCCAAAATAAGAGTGGGAAAAATTTAAACTGGTGTGCCTAATTCTCTCAGATTTACAGAAAAGATAATTACTCTTTCAGAGGTAAACCTATCAGGAGGTAAAGAATTGTTCAGGGGGTGACTCCAATAGTGGTCTCTGGACAGGTTAAGTGCTCTCCAAACCTGCATTTGCAGTTTTGATGGAATTATGCCTACCTGAGAGATTTGTGCAAGATCACATTTTAAAAAGTTTTTATATACTATGTGACAGCATTCGCTTTGTCTCAATTGTTGCTCAAAACTTCACTTTATTAATATTTTATATTTATTACCACTTACTGATAGTCATTTTTCCACTAGATTTTCACATACATTACAGCCACCAGATAATAAATTTGACTTCATGGATAATTTATTTTCCGTTGATTATAACTTTAAATGTTTAAGATTGTGGATTCATATTTTTTATTAATTAAGTTTATTGGTACATCTTAGTATACATAATGATTACATGCACCATAGGAAATTTGTACATATACATAATGTTTCTTAATTCTGTTTTTCCACACTCACCTGTGCTTTCTTTAAACCCTTTCCCTCTACCCTTTCCCTCTCCTTATTTACAAAAGATTTGCTATTTTTCTTCTTTTCTCATTTTTTCCCCTTATTTTCTATCCTCCTTCCCTTTTCCTAGTTCCTCTTCCCATTTGAGCATTTTCTTCTTGTTTGATAAGATCGAGTATACATTTGGGTTCTTATTTACACTTTTGTTTGCTTACATCAGAGAATAATGCATTATTTACGTGCGTGTTAGATCTAGTTCACTTAAGAGTATACTTAAAAGTATTTCACTCAAGGTGCATCTGTTTACCTACAAATGTCTTAAGTTTATCCTTCTTTATGGCAGAGTAGTACTCCATTGTACAAAAAAAGAACATTTTGTTTAACCATTCATCAGTTGATGGGCATTTGGCCTGTTTTCAAACTGTTTTAGCTACTACAAACATCTGTTATAATCTTATGTGTGCATACATTGCTGTGGTATGGTATTGTAGTTATTTTGGGAAGATACCAAAAAGGCAAATATCCAGATGGAATGGAACCTCTAGTCCTAGTTTTTTTTTGAGGAATCTCTACACTGATTTTTACAGTGTTTGCACCAGTCTACACTCCCACCAACAGTGAAAAAGAGTTCTTATTTCCCCATAGCCTTGCTAGCATTTGTTATTGGTTAATTTCTTGATAATTGCTATTCTTTCTGGAATTAGAGGGAATCTCAGTGTTATTTTAATTTGTATTTCTCTTTAGTGATCAGTGATGTTGAACATTTTTTTCATATGTTTGATTGCCATTTCAATTTCTTCATCTGAGAAGTGACTATTCATTTTAGATGCCCATGTTTGGATTGAGGAGTATGATTTTTTTGAGTTCTTTATATATTCTAAATATTAATCCCTTGTCTGAGGATCATGTGAGAAAAAATTTTGCACTACATGGGTTATTTATTCATTCTATTGGTGGTTTCTTTTGCTATTTAAAAACTTTTAAATAAGATTAAATCCCAGTTGTTGATTCTTTGTAACAGTTCCAATGTGATCAGAGTTTTGTTCAAACAATCTTTGTCTACAATGATGTCTTCAACAGTTGTACCTATTCTTTTTTAGTGTTTATGTTTTAATATTTAGATCTTTGATCCATTTAGGTTTTAAATTAGTGCATGTTGAGATATATGGGACAAGTTTTAGTCTTTGGCAGGTGGAAAGCCAGTTTCCCTAGCACCATTTATTAAATACACTATCTTCTTTGAGTGAAGATGTTCAGCCCCTTTATTGAAGATGAGGTAACTGAATGTGTTTGGAGTTGTTTTTGATTTCATAATCTGTTCCATTGACCTTTGAGTTTATTTCTTTTTGATGGTACCATGGTTCTTTTTTTCAATCCCTGTAGCTTTTGTAACATAATTTCAAGTCAGGGTTTGTGATGCCTCATGTGATGCCTCCTGACTTTGTTGGCCAGAATTGTTTTTGCCATTCTAGGTCTCTTCTGGTTCCAAATAAATTTTAGAATTGTTTTCTCTAATTCTGTGAGGTGTGTTATTAATATAGTATTTTGATTGGGATTGCATTAAATCTGTTCAGTTTTGGGGGTATGGACATTTTTGCTGGGTTGTTTCTTCCTACACAGAGCAGGGGGTATCTTTCCATTTTGTGATGTTCAATCTCCTTTTTTAGAGTACTGTAATTTTGCATGTAAACATCTCTTACTTCCTTTGACTCTTAAGTATTTCATTTTTTTTTGATGCTATTATGAAAGTTGTAGCTTTCTTAATTTCTGTCTCAGTACAGCATTTCTGTCTTGTGTGCAAGGATGGTACTGAATTTTGAATGATGACTTTGAATCCAGCTATGTGACTGGATTTGGGTAAGAAATCTATAAGTCTTATGGTGGAATTTTGGGAGTCTTTTATGTAGTGTATTGTGTCATATGAAAATAATGGTAATTTAATTTCTTCCTTTCCTATTCTTATTCCTTATATTTATTTCATTTGTTTAATTGCTCTGATTAACATTTCCAGAACTATATTGAATAGGATTGATGATAGTGAACATCCTTGTCTTGTTCCTGATTTTAGAGCTAAAGCTTTCAGTTTTTGACCATTTCAGGTGATGTGGGCTGTTGTTTTGTCATGGATGGCTTTTATCAGATTGAGATAAAAGCTACTCCAATTTTCTGTAGAGTTTTTATCATGAATGGGTGTTGGAATTTGTTGTGTGCTTTTTCAGCATCTATCGAGATTATCATGTGATTTTTGTCTTTGGCTCTTTTGATATGGAGTATTACATTTATTGATTTGTACACATTGCTATTGTGCATTATATTTATTGATTTGTATATTCATCTCTGCATTCCTTGAGTGAATCCTACTTGGTCATGGTATATAATGTTCTTAATAATTTTTTGCATTCTGTTTACCAGTATCTATGGAGGAGTTTTGCATGTATTTTCATTTGAGAGATTGGCCTATAGTTCTCTTTTTTGGTTGAATCCTTCCCTGGTTTTGGTATCAGGGTAATATTTGCTTCCAGAAATGACTTTTGGAGTATGTATTCCCTTTCAATTTCATGAAAGAGTTTGAGAAGTAATGACATTACATTTCTAAATTTCTTGTAGAATTAAGCAGTGACCATGAAGACCTGGGCTTTTATTTTAAACTATATCTTCGATTTTATTGATTGATATTAGGTTATTTAAAATTTTTATATCTTCTTGATTCAACTTGAGTAATTCATATAACTATACAAATGTGTTCACTTTCCTTCTTACTATAATAAAAGTTCTCAAAGTAGTTACTGATGTTCTTCTGGAGCTCTGCAGGTTCTGTTGTGATTTCCCCCTTTTCATTTCTAATTGCATGGATTTGAGACTTTTCTTTCCCTTTTTCTGATAAGGTTGGTTAAGGGTGTTTCACTTCTATTTTATCTTTCAAAGAGTCAACACTTTGATTAATTGATTCTTTTTATTATTTTCTTAGTCTCAGTTGAATTAATTTCTGCTCTGATCGTTATAATTTCCTCCCTTATATGACCTTTGGATTTCACTTACTCTTCTTTTTCTAGAAGTTTGACGTTCAATATTAAGTTGTTTATTTGAGCTTGCTGTTTTCCTGATATGAGCGTTCACTACTTTAAATTTTCCTGGTAGGACTGTTTGATTGTGTTCCATAAATCCCAGTATGTTGTATCAGCATTATCATTTAATTGTAGATACTGTTTAATATCTTCTTTAAGAAATTGGTTGTTCAGGAGGGTATTATTTAATTTCCATTTTTTGTGAAGAGTTTTCTGATTTCTTTTGCCATTGAGTTCCAATTTTATTGCACTATGACCTGATAATATGCATGGGGTAATTTCAATTCCTGTGAATTTACTTAAGCATGTTTTGTAAGCCAAAGAGTGGTCTCTTGGAGAATGTCACATACAAACCTGAAAAGCAAGTATTCTGATGTTGTGGAGTGGGACACTCTGTAGACATCTACTAAGTTCATTTGTTTGCAGGTTTGATTCAGTTCTGGTATTTGTTGATATTTTGTCTAGTTGATCTATTTATTTGTGATGTGGGATATTAAGGTCATCATTACAGTTGTGTTCATGCTTATATAATCTTTAATATCTTTAATTTTTTTTATATAAGTAGGTGTACCAATGTTTGGTGCGTATATCATTATGACTGCTATCTCTTCCTCTTGGAGTTTTCCCCTCACAAGTATGTAGTGACCTTCTTTGTCCCTTTTGATTAGTCTTGGCTTCACATTGTCTGCAAATAGAATAGCTACCCCTGCTTTTTTCTAGGCTCCTGTTGCATATTTCCCTTCCTTTCACTTTCAGTCTTTGTTGTTTTTAATTAAATATGTTGCTTATATGCAGCATATTGTTGGATCTTGTTTATTGATTCACTCTGCCAATCTGTTTATTTTGATTGGTGAATTGAGACCTTTAATATTGATAGTTATAACTGACATGTACTGGCTTATCGTTGTCATATTATTTTCTTATTATTGGTTCCCTGTCTTTTGCTTCTGTGTAATTTCTTGCCTTTGCTGATGGCTTCTTTCTATTGGTGTTTTTGGAACTATGGTCTTTATTATTTCTTTCTAAAATATCCATCAGAACATTTTGGAGAGCTGGTTTGGTGGTCATGAATTTTTTTAGTTGTCTTTGTCATGAAAGTATCCTATTTCTCCACTGCTTTTGAGAGTCAGTTTTGCAGTGCCCATCAATCTAAATGAGAGATTGTTTTCTTTCACACTTGAAATACTTCACTCCAAGCTCTCCTTGACTTGAGGATTTGTGTTGAGAAATCTACTGTGATTCTGATGAGCTTTCTTTTGTAGGTGTTTAGTTTCTTTTCTCTAACAGCTTTTAATATTCTGTTTTTGAGCTGAATTTCTGGAAGCATGATTATTATATGCTTTGTTGTAGATTTATTTTGGTCACAGCTAATTGGAGTTCTATATATCTCACTTATTTGTATGTCAAAATTTCTTTTCATGCTTGGGAAGCTTCTGCCATTACTCCTCTGAACAGTTTTATTTTTACATCAATTGCATTGTCTCCTACTTTGTCATGCATTCTAATCCATCTTATACTGTTCTTCTTTGCATTGTCTTTCAGGGGGTTTGATTAATTTTTCATGGTCCCTTGTTATTTTTAAGAAATCTTTCTTTTCATGATTGCTAGCTTCATTCCTGTCTTTTATATGTGATATTTTGTCCTTGCCTCAGTTCAATCGGCTGCATATACTTTCAATGGAATTTTTAATTTCCTGGATATCTGTTAGAATGTGTTTCATGGATTCCCTTTCTTTCCTATGTTGAGCATTCATTATTTCCATCATTTTCCTAAGACTGTGTATTTTTTTGATTTGTGTCTACTCTAGATTCACTGAGCAAGTCCTTCATTGTGATTGTCATTTCTTTATTTATCTGAGAGATTATTTCTGATCTGGTTTTCCTATATCCTGAATTATATGTTGTTTGTTTTAATTTTACTGGCTCCATTTCAGGAAATTCAGGTGAGTGGCTTCTGATACCCCTATCAAATTGTCCCTTACACTTGTCCTGGGTTAACTGGAGATCTGGAGCTTCATTTGGCTTTTGCATCTTCTTATTTTATATATATTTTTTGGTCTATGTGTAAGTCTGTGTGTGTGTGTGTGTGTGTGTTGATGGCTATAAATTTCTTATTGTAGGTTTCTTATCACTAGTATCAAGGCTTCCTAAGCAATGTGTTCCTCAGAGATATCTCATAGGTGGAGCTGGCTCTTGGTTTTTGTGTCTGCCTGAAGATCCTACCTTCCCAATTTATTAGGGGTGAGAAGTTTCTATGTATTTGACTCAGTATCTAGTCCTTTGGTACTGTACTATGGTGATGGTTATTATTCCAGGTAACCACAGTGTTGTCATACAAGGGAGAACAACTGATTAGAACAGGTATGACATCCTGGCTAAAGTAGAACAATTAGCAATAACAATTGCATCAAGGACAGCCTAGAAACTGACAAACTGTGGTAACTATTAATTCAATACCTTTAACCATAGGAGCAGTATCTACAAGTACATAATGAAATCCAGGATAAACTAGGAACTTCTAGGGTGAGTTTCCCTGAAAATCACTCTACTAAATCAAAACTCACTGTGTACAAATGTGTGGGGAATTTTAAGAAAGATAGGGGAAAAACAGAAGACAAATAGAATGGAAACATGACTGAAGGCCAAGAATTTGTGAAACCCAACCATTGTGAAACTGGAAAACAGAGCAGGAGAGCCAGGGATTTAGTTCAGCAGCTCAAGCACTTGCCTGGTGAGAACGAGGTCATGAGTTCAGTCCCCGGTACCAAAACAAAACAAGACAAAACAAAACAAAAAAACCAACACCAGCAAAACAAAGAAAAAGAAAACAGGGCAGGAGAGAAAGAATGAAGGAGAAACAAAAGAATATTGAAGTAAACTGGAAACATTAGTGACAATGTTCACTCACATGAAAATATCAAAAAATCAAGATAAATAGTTGAGAAAGGAGAAAAAAGGCAAACAAAACAAAAAAATATAAAATCTGAATGATTAAAAAACAGAGAGAAAAAGGAAAATGAAAGAAAGAAAGAATCCAACAAAATTCTTCTGGTGTCTTCAGTTCTGTGGTATTACCCAAGTCAAAGCCCAAGACCGTGTCGGGTAGTCCCACCAAGTGTGCCCTGTGAATAATGTTGGGTGTGAGGCTAATCTTGGCCTCTGGATGTGGGGGCTAGATCCAGTCCTCAACAGCAACTTTCTGTAAGTCCCTTGGAAGCCTGTCCATTTCTTTTTGCTATGTTTGTCTCTACATCGTTCTTTCAGTTGTCATGGCACTGTGAATTCACTTTTATATATGATTGTTTAACCTATGAAGGGAAGGAAAGAAGAAAAGAAGGAAGTACCGAAGAAAAAACAATTAAGCATGACATACTATTAATTAGATGTCTTGGTAAAGAGATATAAATTCCCAGGTTCCAATTTAAAGCATACTTAAATAAAATTAGACACCATAAATAAGCCTTTACTAGTAATTTAACACTAGTTTTTAAAAGAAATTTTACTCTTACATTCTATTTATACACTTACGTTCAACTATATCAAATATATTTTGTAAAAAGTAAGAACTGCTGTGTTGTGTGTATGTACCAGTGCCCCACAATGTATGTAATCATTAGGTACTGCAAATAAGTATTAATAGAAATGAAAATTTTAGAAAAGAGAGTGGCAAGTGTAATGAGATAAATGGGGTCAGTGAGAATAAGGATATTTTGAGGAATATTAATGGCAATGTGTTATTAACTAATAATTTAAAAATATTTAAATATTTATTTTGTGTTTCAATATCAAAAAATTAAACAACACGTTTGTTTTAAAGAAGATGTTTTCTGGTACACTGGAAAAACTTATTGATCTTTAACACTTTGTAATTGTTATCTAATATTAATGTAGTTTTATCTTCATATTTAATCATAGCATTTGCTTTAGTTATTTTTCTCTTGTTGCTAAGACAAAATATCCAACACCCAAAGTTGGGAAAGGAAAGGTTGCTTAGGTCATAGTTTGTAGAGGTTTCAATCCATAATCAGTTGACTCTAAGGCAGGGTGGTGTAACAAATGGGTAAGAGCTCACAGAGGTGGAAGATAGCAAAAGCAACAAGAGCCAAAGAGGAGGAGCAAACCTCTTTTCCTCTCTTACATTGTATGCAGGCTACCTGCCCTAGGGTGGTGTAGCACTCACACCCCATTCCCAGGAATAAATAATGAACCAGTGACAAACTTTAGATTTGGGTGCCTCCAAAAAGCCAGCACCCCCATAATCAAATGAAACTTTGGGGAGGACATCCAAACACAAACAGTAACATTTTGCCCCTGGCCCCTCAATGACTCATGTACATTTCTCTATGAAAATGGCATTTAGTCAGTCTTTAAAAGTTGTGTAAGTCCTAGCAGTTTCAGCACTGGGTAAAAGTGCAAGTCCCAGATTGCTCTGATATTAAAGACAAACTCCTAGCTGTGAACTCCTATACAGATTAAAAGTTAAGCACTTTCAACATTCAATGGCACAAGATAAACATTTCCATTCTAAAAGTTACAAATGTAAGAATACAAAGGAATGGGACCAAGTCCAAAATCCAGCAGGGCAAATCTTAAGTCCTGTAGCATCTTGTGCCATACCTGAGGCAATCTGTGTCAAGTTGTGAGCTCCAAAGGGTTTGGGTGGCACAGCTCGTATGGTACTTCTGGTGGTTGTAGCTTCCATGGCTTCTGTCTTTGGCTCACTCTGCTCTCTTCTTGCAGGTTTCTTCAGACTGTCCAAACTCTTGGCTTCTCTAAACTTCTGGGGTCTCCTCTGCACCTTTGGATTCACCCAAACAACTTCATGCTCTGCCCTCTCATGGGCACAATGCCTATCCTCCCAGGCATCCTAAAATCTGGGTGGAAGCCTTCTTAACCCAATGGTTCTTGCATTCTGCATGCACCAAAAGCCAGCACCATGTGGATGATGCCGAAGTCTGCTGCCAGTAACCAGGCTTCCCTCTTGGTGTGAGACATCTAGAAACATGCTTAGTTACAGAACTTTCACATCGTTTATACAGTACTTCAAGACCTGAGGGTCTGAAACAATGGATTTCAAGGATAAGGACTTATTCAGTGCTGCTGGTTTTACTTCTTTTTTCACTCAGTCATTATCCATCCCCTAAAGTATAAAAGGGAAGGCTAACAATACTCAGTGGTGTCATGTCACAAGGATCAGGAAACATCATAACTTATGGTGTTGAAGACTTGTAGAAGAAGATTATGACCTGAATGTTTAGAAGACATGTTTCCTACTACCAGCACTTATTTTTAATAACTATAGTTTACACATATTTTAATAACTGTCATTTTTAATAACTAACAGTAATTGACAGGGAACTTAGTGATATTTATTTATAAAAAAATTTCTGCTCTTATCAAGATTATATACACTATTAAAACAAACTTTTGCATCTCCTGTGGCTTGAAAAACTCAATGGCTTTATTTAAAAAAGATTATTGCATCATGTTCTTTACAGTAGTAGGAAAAATATTAACACTTTTCTTAAATGATTGTGGCATTTTATTTGAAAATCAGATTTTATTTCTTTTGAGTTTGGTCTCTCTAACTACTTTTGATGTCAGGTCAGGTGGCCTTGCTGAAATGAATAGTTTGCAGAAGAGGAAGAGCATATTCCTGACTAAGCACATAGCACAGGGAGGTTATGAGGGTCAGATATTTCTGAGTTTGTTCTTTTCCAGCTTTTTTGCAAAGACTGCTGGATAATGGCCAAGGTGGAATCAGTTCTGAAATGCTCTGCTAACCCATCTGGAAGAACATGTTTGTTTCCCCAACAGCCACAGAGCTCTGTGAGGTAAAGCCTGTCTTTCTGCAGTGGTGAATGTTTCCCTAAGGTGAACCCTGCAGCAGGCAGCACAGATGTTGCTATGTGGCAAACGAGGACAATGGGAGGACACATGGCCAGAAGAGACTGACCACCACATGAGTCTGAGGATGTCATGTACAGCATGGCCTAGCACTTTCTAGCACTTGCATCTCTGGACTCACAGGGGCTACAGAGATGAAAGGCCCTGGCTGAAACTGGCTACTAATATATCAGTACCTTGGAACTACAGAATTTATGATTTTAGCACAGCAAAGCATCTTGGCGACCACTTAGGCTATTTTCCACTCCCTAGCTAAGAAAATGAAACTAAAACTGAATACTTGGCTTGCCAATTTTCCCGATAGTTAATCGGAAAAGGAATGTGAAGATCCATTATTGAAAAACTGAAACAACATGAAGCTCATCAACAGTGTGGATAAGTGAAGTTATAGTAATTCATCCAACTGCATTCAGGGGAACATGATCAATTTGTTTAAATGTGGGCATCATAAACTAGAAATGAAAATATAGAAACAGAACCCCACTTGTTCCTAAATTGGAGACAATTGTATGGAAAAGCTAGAGAAGCAGAAAGAAACATGCAAGTGTAACATCAAGCAACTTAACTTCTTGAGCCTCAGTTTACACATTCATAATAGAAGAAGTTATGTTGCTCAGTATCAAACAGCTAGGAAATGATAGAATTTAGAATCACATTTAAATATAGACATAGACTCTAAGGCTTTACTCTCTTTACTCTCTTCTAACTTCTATTTGGTAAGGAAGGAAAAAACATCATTTCCATTTAATTCATCATTTTCCCAGAACACAATGCTTACTAGTGTGTTTGATGCCCAGAATAAGCATTTTGATTATTTCAACCTTTTTCTTTTCCTCTCCAAGTTGTTTGGAGTTTGTGGAGACTGTACCTATTCTGTGGGCAGCAACTGTCTTCTTTGAACTGGAAATGAAGGGCTATCAAATGTCAGATCTCTTCTACCTAGCCTTCCCTGAGCTAAGCTCTGGAATTTTCCTCAGTGCTAAAATTTTCTGTCAGGTTTGGTGTTGCTTCTCTCCCTTCCTGCCTAAGTCAAAAGGACATTATTGATTATTCATTCACATCAGCAGGGTAATTTTCACACAATGGCAAGCTTCTCAATGGTGTTAAATTTAAAGCTTTCTTCTTCAGACACACACCACATTCTTATATACACAGATTTCTTGTCTGCGCTTCTTTATTCCTCTCTGAGAAATATTGTATTAGGAGCATGATTAATTGTCAAATTAAAGATCTTCATACAGGCAGGTGGGATTCTGACTGTAGGATGAAATATCTTAGAGAACTAAAAAAAAAAATCACCTTACTAATGCATGCCACTCAGAAGAATGAGAAGGCTGTGAGTTGAGGAGTCTTTTTAGAAATATTCATCTACGAGACTGAGCAGAACCGTGAGAACCAGGACAACTGGCCTGGACACCCGAGTGCACACCTGTACATGTTTGGCAGGTGGACCAAGGAGAACCACAAGGGCCAGGACAACTGGGTCCTAGGCATGTGGGCACACACATGCCTTCGGTGGGTAGACAGGCAGACACATGGAGACCCAGGACAGCTGGCCCCAGACACATGGGCACACATACGCCTTTGGAGGGTGGAGTAATTAGAGAGACCAGTAATGTGGAAATGTATGAAGCAGCAGTGAGGAGCCAGCAGTTGCGCTTTAGAGAACTCCAACAGAAGACCAGTCCCTCCCGACACATCTAGAGGCCAAGATCATACAGAGCACATTTCTGGGACCTAACATGGACACTATCATAGAACTGTAAACACCAGAGGTATTTTACTGCTTTTATTGTCCATTGTTTGTTTGATAGGCTATCCCTTTCTGTCTGGTTGGATGTCATCTTGTTTCGTTTTTTTATTTTGTGATTATTTTTGTTTTGAGGCTTTTTATTTCACCCTCTCTCCTCTCTTTCTCTGGTCTCCTCTCTCTCTCTCTTTTTTTTTTTTTTTTTTTGGTACCAGAGATTGAATTCACAACCTTGCACTTGCCAGGCAGGAGCTGAAGCCATTGAGGTAGTTCCCTGGTCCATTTTTTTTTTCTTTCTTTTCTTCTTTACATTTTCCTTCTCCTTTTTTCTTATTTTTTTCACTGCCTAGGTTTCATGCCTCCTTTTTCATTTTCTTCTATTGATTCCTTTTCTTTCTTTCTTTTAACTACTTCTTAAATTTAAACTTTTAAGTGAGTAAACTTAGTCTCTTCCCTTTCTAATTACTCCTTTGCATTTTATTTTATTCTTTCCCTCTCATGTCCTCTCGTTTCCCAAAACTCAGGTGATCACTCTTTGACCTCCAGGCTCGACTCTAATACATTTGACCTCAATAACTTTATCCTGTCTGTTACCCTTCTTAACAACCCCACACCCTGCTGAAGGGTAAAAGTCACTCCACTAAGGGGAAAATCATGGAATACAAGTACATGCTTACATTTGATTTTGTTATATCACTTTAGAGTTGCTCCTGTGGTTAGAGGTAGCAGGTTAATGGTTTCAATAGTTTGTCAGCAGTTAAGCTGTTCTTGAAACTATTGTTATTACTAACTGTACTACTTTAGCCTGAATGTCATACATGTTATAATCACTTTTTCTCCCTTATATGATGATACTGTGATTGTATGGGGTCATAATCATCACCACAAACTAGTACCAAAGGACTGGATGCTGAGCCAAATAGTAACTTTGTATTCTTTACAAATTGAGAAGGTGAATTCTTTTGATAGCTATAAAAAACCACCTATATCTAGAGGACATTGCTGAAGAACAGACATCTAGGGAACCCTCAACACTAGTGATAAAGCTATCTATCATAAAAAACCGAAAGCATCAACATAGAAAACAAAATAAATTAAAAAACAGAAAACAGAAACTGACAAAGTGCAAAAGCAAATTGCAAGCTCACACACCGAGCCCACATAAGACAAGCTCAGAATTCAATGAGCTAGATGCAATGGGAAGTCAGACACTGGAACTTTCTGAAACGATAGCAGCAAAAATGAAAAAAGCAAGTGGAAAAGGCTATAGAGAAAATAACCTCTCAGGTACCAAAAGAAATCATACTTAAAATCAAAGGTATTAGAGAAGACACAGATATAAGAATAGATGAGTTAAGAAAAATGATGGAAACAAAGATATGCCCAACATAGGAAAGAAATGGAATCCATGAAATAGAACCAAAGAGAAATCCAAAAGATTAAAACCTCCATTGAAAGTACATGCAACAGACTGAGTGAAGGAGAGGATATAATTTCAGACCTTGAAGAGAGAATTGCAGCTAGTGATCATGAAAAGAAAGATATCTCACAAATAGCAAAAAAAACAAAAAACAAAAAACAAAACAAAACAAAACAAACAAAACAAAACAAAACAAAAAAAACCTCTCTGAAAATGAATCCAACAGCTACAAGATGAAGCAAAGAAGGATAACATAAGATTGATTGGGTTCAATGAGAAAGCTGGAGACAGCAAAAATACCATACTGGCAAAAAAAAAAAAAATTAAAATTAAAATAAACAAAGGAAAGAAAAGAAAAAATGAAAGAAACACTCCCTGCCCCAAACAAGACCTGAGGATCAGCGGAACAGATTAGAAGATGTAGACACAACTACAAACACACTCAGCCACCTTGTCTTTGACAAAGGGGCCGAACACCTTCACTGGAGGAAAGATCGCCTCTTTAACAAATGGTGCTGTGAAAACTGGCTCTTTACACCCTGAAGACTAAAACTTGACCCATGTCTATCACCATGCACTAAGCTGAAGTCAAAGTTGATCAAGGATCTGAACGTTAAGACAGAAACATTAAATCTACTGGAAGAGAAAGTAAGAAGAAAACTTGAAGACATAGGTGTAGGCAGAGACTTCATGAACCAAACCCAAACTGTATGGGAAGTGCCTCAAAGAATGAACAAACAGGATCTCATCTTACTGAAAACCTTTTGCATATCAAAAGAAGTAACCAGCAGAGTGAAAAGACAAACAACAGTTTTGCCAACTGTCCCTCAGACAAAGGACTTCTATCTAGAACATATAAAGAATTGAAAAAAAATGGAACCCCCCCCAAATTTAAAGACCTAATCCATAAAAGAAGCCTCTGAGATGAGCACATATTTCTCTGATGAAGAAATGCACATGGAAATAAATATAGGAAAAATGTTCAACATCACTGGTCATTTGAGAAATGCAAATTAAAACACTGAGATTCCACCTCACCCCAGAAAGAATGGTTCTTATCAAAAAATTAACCAATAACAAATGCTAGAGGGGGTGTGGGGAAAAAGAAACCTTTCTCCACTGTTGGTGGGAATGCAGACTGGTGCAACCACTGTGGAAATCAGTGTGGAAATTCTTCAAAAACCCGGGCCTGGGGGTCCCATTTAACCTAGCTACTCTCCTGCTGGGTATCTTCCCAAAAGAAGTAAAAACAGCATACCACAGTGATATATGTGTACTGATGTTTATAGCAACACAATTTGTAATAGCTG
Organism: Dasyprocta punctata; assembly: GCA_004363535.1. Lineage (NCBI taxonomy): Eukaryota > Metazoa > Chordata > Mammalia > Rodentia > Dasyproctidae > Dasyprocta > Dasyprocta punctata. Next base: position 62 of record RJWM01025490.1, on the reverse strand, counting down.
GATCTTGGAAACAGCCTAAATGCTCATTGACTGAGGAATAAATAAAAAATACTGTTTTTTTT
>RJWM01025489.1:0-29268 GCA_004363535.1 Dasyprocta punctata | reverse complement strand
CCCTGCTGTATAATATGGTCCCTCATGGTAGGTCAGGGCCCAGCTGCCTTTTTATTTTTTCCATTCTTTGTTGATAGTTTGAAAACATGAGGACAATGATTGCATGCCACATTGGTTTTATAATTCCTAATCTAATGTCTCCACAGGGGGTTCTAATTCCATATAATGTGCATAAAACAAAGAGGTAAGTGTTATTTATGATTGAAAATGGAGATTCCAGAGCCTATTGTGAAGTTTTACACTTATTGATGGAATTCTAAAACTAGGTTACAAAAAAAGTGATTTCTAGGTGAAGGTTTAATGATAAATAAACAGCAAGCTTTCAGGAAGTTAAAAATCTTAACATTTGACAGCAACATATTCATTTGAATCATTTTAAGACTATGAACTATTAATACAATGCAAATTGAATTTCTTATAGGGCATAAGATTTACTCTACAATGAAAATACTTCCATGTAAATTGAATGAAATGTTTGAATTCTTAAAAGTAAAAATTTGTGTAGTGTGCATGTACATTTTAAAGAATGATTTTTGTTTTATATGATGTTTTTAGTAGACTTTAAGCCATTTAGATGTGTTTCTCTTGTTTAAGAATAGAGAGAGAAAAACTTCTTAGAAATGTACTGGAAAGAACATCATACAAATCAACATAGATGTTAGTCATGATGTTATCTAAGGGAAGGCCTCCTGGAGCAGACACAACTAGATAAAACACCCTTTGAATCCTGTTAAGTTATCCATAAAGAGTTTTAATAAAATTCCTCATCATAATTAGTATGCATACAAGTCTGAGGGACAGACTTTAATTAAAAGTAGGGCAATCACATGCATTTGAATACTTTATTGGGTTTATTAGCATATCCTATCTCCATAGTCTACCTGTGTGGGGGACTAAATTATAATCAGGATGATATTATTTGAGAGTAGAAGCTCAAGGAAAAAAAAAGTTAAATGAATTAAATACGTGATGACTTCATTCTAGGGTGGATTCAGGTACCCCTCCCACAAAGTAAGCAGCTGAGCAGTAGGAGAGGAAATCAGTGAAGTCCATCTGTTTTCCTCACCTCCATCCACCACCAGAAGAATAGTCTTGCCATATGTGTTAGAGACACCTACAGGCTGAAGTCTGAGTCTAACTTCCAAATTGAATGGGTGCTGTTAACAGCTGGCTGCCTATATGACTATTTCTATGCAAGCTACTTGCCTTCCTAGTACACAAGTTCTTTTTGGACGTGCTGTGTGTGTATGTGTGTGTGTGTGTGGTGTTTAAATTAGAGTTAAGCCCACTGTGTGGCCTGTGAAGCACCTTGTCTCTTTCCAGTGACTGTATATCTCTTCTCTGATCCTTCTCGCTTTTACAATTTTCTGTTCCATGGACAAACTCCCCTACCATATGTCCATGTCCCTTTAGGGACATTTCTATGCAACTTCACACATACTAGGTTATAGGATTGCATATTTTCTCTCAATGAAACAATAAATATGGAATAGATCTATTTTATAGATTAAAAACAAATAAATTGACATAACAATTTGGAAACATAAAATTGTTCTACCTTTTCAAGTAATGAACTGTTTTAAAGACAGCAAAATAAATTTCCAATTTATTGATGGTACAAGAACATAACTGATAATTAGAATTATCTGTGGTTGTACCAATTTACTGAATTGTTTATAGCACCTGAGCACTATTCTTATAAATCCTATATTAAAATAACACATGAACTAATATATGGCATCAGATAAAGTAAATTTGAAATTTCTTCCTCAGTTTAGGTTTTATATTACTTCCCTTTAGTCTTTGTTTTTATTTGCTTCAGGTACTATGATATCAGCATTATGATATTACTTTATTATGACAATAAACAAAAATGTGTCCATGTTCCTATTGCACATGAAGAAGACTAGACTTTTAACCAATGAAGAGAAACCATTCTATTTAACTTTTTTTTTTTTCACAAACCATACCCCTAGGATTTGTTTGAAAGCAACTACTGGATAGCAAGAGTGCTGGCTTGGCATAGCTCTTTGAATTACCTCGAATTGTTTGCTTTAAGAAGAGTACCTTCTCTCTAAATGCCATTAAAATCTGATTTGTTTCTAAAAGTGGTACTGTAATTTAACAAGTTCTTAAGACACTTGTTGCTGCTTTTCCTTATGGGCAGCATTGGCACTGTAGAAGTCACGTACTTGAAACCACAATACCAGTGATAATAGAGCATTTTGTAGTATGGTTGGTAGCATAAAAGATGGTGTCTCAGACTAGGAGTTGGCATACTTATATTAAAATCCTGACTAACAGCCGGGCGTGGTGGCGCACGCCTTTAATCCCAGCACTCGGGAGGCTGAGGTAGGCGGAGCGTTGTGAGTTTGAGGCCGGCTTGGGCTACATCGTGAGCTCAAGGCCGGCCTGAGCTACACCGTGCGACCCTGCCTCAAAAAACCAGGGCCGGGAGTTTGGCTCAGCGGCTTACGGGCCTGTCAGGCAGGCGCGAGGTTGTGAGCTCCATCCCCGGTGCCACAAAAAAAAAAAAAAAGAAAAAAAAATCCTGACTAACTGTCAGTTCAAACAAATTATTTAATCATTGGCTGTTGGGTCTCTGATACAGGCTAAATGGTGTCCTTGCCATTTTATTGTGTGCTGTGAGCTATTTAAAATCAATGAATTTTAATTATTTCTTATAATTTACTATATATGGCACAGCACTTGACTCTTGGTAAGTGTTAAAACAAACAAACAAACAAAAAACCAAACACACAAAGTGTGCTGAATGACTGAGTTCTTCACATCTCAGTTTCTGTTTCTGAAATTTGCATTCTCTCTTCCTCAGAAATACTTTGGTCAAAATGTAAAACAATATAATAGTATTAACTTACATCTTTTTGAAAACAGACATAGTATAAGTATTTCTTTTAGAATTTAAAATTATAATAATGGCATTGTAGTGTAGTAACTAGACATTTCAGATATGTGTAAAAGAACAAAAACTGTCATTAAACACAGAAGTCAATACAACTGCCCGCCTATGGCAATGTCTACAAGAGAAGCACCTCCATGACTGGGCAGCTGCTGCTCTTTGGAGCTCATATCTGAAACAAAATTCTTCTGCCCTTTCCGCAGCATCCAAGGTTTTGTTTTCATCTGCCACCTGTGAACAACTGCTCTTTCTGCTAGATAAACTTTATCTCTGCCTCCCGCCAGCACTCTCCAGATAAATTTCCTATGATTTGTTTCAACCAGAACCTCTCAATACAGCCAGCCATTCCCCTGTGATCTAACATTCCATATGGAGAGAACTCTGACTTTAATATATGAATATAACAACCACAGTTTACTCAGGTAGAGAAATACCTCTCTGTGACCCAGTCTATCACTTCTTTGATTTTAGCACTTTGTGAAAATGCATTTGAGTCTTCAGGGGGCACCAATTAATATGTAGTTAAATTAAATTTAAAAATTATTGGTAGTTTTGGACTTAGGGAATAGGGTGAAGGATAAGGTTGGAGAAGATGAAAAGAGTGAAGGCTGCGAGTGGAAAAAAGACAAACCAAATGGCAGTGGTCGTAATTCATACAGGTCCTATGTATATTCTTTCTTATCTGCTCAAATGAAAATTGAATCATGGGAGGAAGAATTATTGAAGCAAAATTCCTCCCAACTTCGGCAGCTTAATTGGCAACATTTGTAAAAAGTGCGAAAGGTTTTAAAATTATTATTTCAACTTCTATAAAATGGAACAATTTTATTTTCTAGGCCCTATTATTTTAAGTTTTAACTTTTTTTTTCTTTTTACCTAAATTAAGTGTAGACGATTAAGGTAGCATAATTTGGCACCCGGGCCAGCCTTAGCATTTTTCATTCTGTCCAGCTGTATATGATTACATTTTCTATTTTGTGATCCTTGGGGACATATGGGTTTTTCATCAAAAAGTGATGAAAGCAAACTTATTTAGGAAAGCTGAAAATGTTACCTAACTGAGGAAGCAAGTTTCTTAGTCTGGACTTTTTTTTTTTTTTTTTTTTTGTCTGCTTGGCTCCCAAGCAGTTTAAGTGGAGCACGTGTGTGCAGAGTGTTGAGGGGTGGGGTGTAGGTAGAGAACAAGCAAACGAACAAAGACACCAGAAATATCTAACTCACAGGTTAGTCCAATTGTGCCTTGCTCCTAATATAACTCACCCCTAAAATTAGAGGGAAAAAAAGGAAGAAAGAAAGAAAGAGAGAGAGAGAAAGAAAGATATGATATACCTAGAAAACTGATCAATTTTCCTTCCTTAATGCTGCTAAAAAAGTGAAACTGCTCATTTAATTCCCAGTATCCCTGACTTTAACTGAAAGCTTGACTGAACATGACAGTTGTGACTTACATCTACACCTTGAACAAAATATAGACTTCAGTTCCCACCTCTGCCTAATGAGTTAGGAATAGAAGGTGATAGCAACTACCAGGCCTAATGGTCAAGTCTGAGTCCCGTCTTGACTACCCTGTGAGGGCTTTGTAAGCCGCACACCTGGTGTGTGAGCTCTGGTCATGTAAAAAATGACCACATCCTCATAAAATGTTTGCCTCCCTTTTGGAAGCTTAGTTATGCTGGATAAAACATCCTTACTTTAACTTAAGAACCATAAAGCAAATGAGTTTGTTAAAACAAATACTTAAGTGGGGAGCAATATTGAGATTATGTTAACTACACATTCTTTTTCTTTTCTTGTTTCTTTTCTCTTTCTTTCCTTTTTTAAAAATTTTTTTGAGTATCTCTGCCAGTCAGGCATATTTTTACTAAATGTGAAATGCAACTAACAGTTGTATCAATGCAGTTTTCATTTAGCAAAATGGTCTGGGAGCAGAAAAGATGATGATCTTATTTTCTAAGAAGTAGTTTTCTTTGAGAGAATCTTTTAAAGAACTGATACTAGAAGTGTTGTCTTTAAGGTAGAGTTAGTGTCAAAACATTTAATAGGAAATTTGTCTTATAAGAACACATTCAAGAAATCCAGAATTTTTCCCTTGATAGCAAGCCTTTTTCTATTAAAAAGAAGTCATTAAATACTCAAGAATGTGGCTGGAAAACTATTTATCTTGGTTGTTATTATTATGCTCTTATGTTAGCTATGAACACCATGTACATTATAATTTGCATTTATTTATTAAAATACCTAATTAAAATTGATTTTCAGTACTCTAATGTGCAGGAACCATTTCTAAAGAGGGAGTGTAGAGTCTTTCAAATGGAAATACTTTTCTCTGTGCAGACCACTCTACTCTATTGCTGTTGAAATGATGAAGTAATTAGAAGTCCAGCCCAATATAAATATTAGAATGTGCATCAGAGCTAGCACTTACCTCAAATGGATGTGTTCTCCATCTTTTCCTGTAAGTATTTTTTCTTCATTAAGAATCAACATGCTAAAAATATTTGCAAATAATATACCAAGAAGTAGAGGGCTGAACACATTTTGCAATGCTTTTTTTCAAATATAATAAGTGATAATCTAAAAGTGATGATCATAATGAAATTAGTAATTAAAGAGGAAGAAAGTTTTTGAAATAAGAATAAGCATAGCACACTTAATAGTAATAAAATTACATTGAAAAAACAATGGACATCCTATGTTCACTGTATATTTTTTTTTTTACTGTAGTGAACTTTCAAGACAATTCTCTTTTTACTGATATATTTATGCACTATAAATCTGAATGTTTGGATTAAGTTTTCATTAGAGCAAGCAATGCTGACAAGCATGGAAAGGTCTTCCTTGCTGATAATGAATGCCTCGAAAGGGTGTGCCTGTTTTGATGTAATCATAATGTTGAAACCCTTGGTTTGTAATCATGGCTGACTTTTCTGCTCAAAAACTTCTTTCTATTATTAGTGATAAAGTTCTCGGTGCCATTTCCTATGAGTAACAATTCAATAAAGCAGTAGTAATATGGAAGTTTAGTAGGATCCACTTTTTGTATGAAAGTGGTTTGCATTAAGGAGTAGTAGTTAAGAATGTGATAGTAACATTAAAGGAATGAATTACAAAGTACAATAATTTTCTCAGAAAAAGTCACATGGAATTTTATTATTTTTCTGGCAAATTTGACACATAAAGACAGAAATATCCACAAACCTCACTCCTTGAAGTCTATACTCAATAAATGGCCTTAGGATGTATTTAAGATTGTTCTTTGTATTTCATTTTATTCACTGGATAAAATAATATTCTAGAGACAATTTCACAAGAATGGTTTTTAGAACATAAGTATTTATAGTAAAAACATTTGATTATTTTCTTCAGGAACATCATACAAGTAATATGAAAGGCAAAACTGCAGGGATATGTATCACATTTATATGTGTATAAACCATTTATATAATTTTCCTTCAAAGCAAAAGAGTCACGAATAAATCCAAAAGTCATTTTAAATTCTTTTATTTACTATATTTACATCTCAATACATAGCATGTGTGACATGCTGGTTTCCATGATATCAAAAACCTCTGTATTTCTCATTATTGTTTTTATCTGCCATCTATCTCCCTTTTGCATGATACAGGACATGTGATTTGACCTACTTTTCTCTGCTTTTTCTGTCTCCATTCCCTTGATGGCTTTTTTTCTTCCTTCTCTGACCTTTTGTTTTTTAATGGTACAAGTCTAGCTTTTTTTCATTTTTTTATTTTTCATTTACAGAAGTCTTCCTTAGTAATCTCCTATTTCTTATTAACAGCTCTAGTGAAACAACATCAACTAAGCTGCTATCTAGACTAGAAGACAGTATTTTTTTTTTGAAAGGGCTATTAGATAATTTAGAGTGTGACTACTTAACTTTGCAACTACTTAACTTTGCTATTGTTGTATAAGGTAACCATAGACCATACCGTGAGGCATAAATGACTACATGGCTGCATTCCAATAAAACTTTTATATTATGGCCTGAATTATATCCCTCTGAAATTCATATACCACAGCACTAACTCCAATTAGTTCAGAATGTGACTATACTTGATAACAGAATCTTTAAAGAGATAATTAAATTAAAATCAAGTTATTAGGGTGACATAGTATGACCAGTATCCTTATAGGTTAGTACAGAAGGAAAACCACCTGTCAACATAGGGAGAAGACTGTCACCTACAAGCCAAGGACAGAGGCCTCAGGAAGAAGAGGCTGGCCAACAACTTGCCAGCTCTTGTACTTCAACTAACAAAGTAAATTTCTGTTCTTTGAGCCATCCAATATGTGGCACTTTCTTATAACAGTTTTCTCAAAAATATATTATTCTTCTGATTTTTTCAGACATTTAAAGATGGTAAAACTATTTTGAGCTCACAGCCAATGGGCCAGATTAATCCGCTGGACCTACTTTGCTGACCCTTGATTTATTGGTCTCTCCATCCTCCAGCTTATAAGGCAGTCTACTCAGCATCTTTACTTTCTTAGATTTCTCACGCTCAAACTATCCTACGTGATTTCATTATGACTTGCCTTACACATTCTCCTTTCATTTTCTTTGATTCCTTCAGCAAAACCACTACCTGCCCAACCTTATACCTGGTGATTATCCTAGATTCATCCCTCTCATTTATTTCCTATATCTAATAAATGACCAAACCTAACTAAATTTAACTTTTCATATTGCCTTTTCTTTGTGATATCTTCTTTATGTAGTCTATTGTAATACCCTACACATTTGCCTAATTTTCAATCTGACCTGCTCTAAACCATTGTTCACACTGCTGCCAGAAGACTTCCTAAAAATTTAAATCTGGTCAGGCATGGAGGCACACTCCTTTCCATCCCAGTATTGTGGAAGACTGAGACAGAAGGATGGTAAGTTTAAACCCAGACCCAGTAACTTAGAAACATAAGGAATACTATAGCAAACTAAAAAATAAAAAAAAGATGATGGTGTAGCTCAGTGTGAAGGCACTGGTTTCAACCCCCAGTACCACAAAAACAAACAAACAAAAACCTTAAATAGAATTGCATCATTTTTCTTCTATTCAAAACCTTTGAAAGTTTCTCTGATATCTAAAACCTAAAAATTAGAACACAATACACACTGTTTGAGATCCCACTTTATCAAATTCATTCCTGGCTGAACTCCTCTTTCAACAGTTTACATGTAATTCTTGCCACTTTGTATTGCTTAAACAAAACTTGGGATTAAGTTTGATGCCATTTTCTTGAATAATGTTGTGGTTAATTGCCTATTAAAACAAAACTGTTGGGTTTTTCCTACTGGCCGATGTTGCTGGTTCTAAACTTTATGTGTGTGTGTGTGTGCGCGCGCACATGTGCATGCATGTACTCTAATTTGTATTTTATGAATCAATTGTCTTCATAGGTGATTTTGTATTTTAGGTTTTTTATGTGCATTTTTTCAAGCAAGGTTTCTGTACATATTTTATGATTTCAAGCATCCTATTTCATTTACTGAAAAGATAGCTACAAAAAGCACATTGTAATATTACATTAGAGCAAGATTATACATTTATTACATTTTTCATCTGCTGTTGAAAAATATCACTTGCTTATAACTACAGATGTTTCTTTCCCCATGGAAATTTTACTTTTCATGTTTAACTTATAACCTGTGTTTTGATTGTAATTTTTTCACTCATCATATCAAAAAGTACGGCATGCTGGTATGGCTGATGTTTTGCCAGAGCACACCAGGGTTATGCCTCTTGTTGCTTAAAGTGTAAAGTCCTAGCATGATAAATCCATCCATCCACCAAAAAAAAAAAAAAAAAAAAAATTGCCATTTCTAGGATGGGTCACAGATTGCCTACCTTCCTGCTGGCTTTTGTGCTGTTCTCCTTGTAGTGCTTCTCCTTCTTAGGCTCAGAGACACTTACTCTTTGATTCTGGGAACTACTTTTCATCTTTAGTTCTTACACTAGGATTAACAAAAGTAAGCTCTTTAAAAATACATTAATTAATCAACTGTGCTCGAAAGAGAATCAAAATAGCCATGTGAGAGATGTTAACATACATGTTAGCACAGGCAAATATATATGTGGCTGCCACAAGCATGTATTTGTGTCTATGAATTCATACACACACACAATCTCTGCTTGCTGACCTGGCTTACAACAGTGAAACAAGCATGGCAGCTTTGGAGCTGGGTTTGTGGATGCTTAGGTTGCAAAGCCTTGGGTCGACAAACCCTGTGGTTGCAGAAATATCTTAAGGAGCTGTAGGTTTCTCTCTATTTTCTGCTCACTTTCTCCTGTCACTTTGTTTAGGATCTCTCACACTAGACAAATACATTGTCTGTAATTCCAGTTATGCAAGTTTTACATGCTCTTCAAGGTTCCACTCAGAGCTGCCTCCTTCAGGGAGCCAAAAGCCTGAATCCTCAATTCTGACTATTCTTGACTCTCTTGTAATGTTAAATACCTGACTGCTTTGAACGTGCTTTGAAAATCACTTTCTGATTCCTTTGCCTTGTGAATACATCATTAGTGGCCATCTTAGCACACAGCCAGGACCCAAGCACCACGGAGGTGTTTGAAGGAACTGAAGCAGAGTTTGCTGTGTATTTTCCCTCCAAGATCTGAGAACCCGCTTTCATTTCACCTGTGAGTTTACTGAAATTTTTGAGAATCTTGAAGATAATGCTCCTAATCTAAGAAAAAAAATATGAATGATCACCTATGTGTGCAACACACATGAACATACACACACCCAAGTCATATATACCTTTAAGGTTTCATGAATCCCAGTTTACCAGACAATAAGTTCCTTTGTGAACAAAAGATATGTTGCATTTTTAAATACTCAGTACACTTCCCAGCTGCTCAATAAAACTTATCTAAAATAAATCGAACCAAACTAAAACCTTTATTACACTCCACTTCCTGCATTTGTATTCCATGTGATATTTACCACAGTGTCTTTGCCATAATAGAAATTTAATAAATATTTGTTGAATTGAATTGAGTTCTGCTTTCTTTGTATCTCAGAAAAAACACCAATTACAGTGATATAGGTAAATGTGGCTAAATAAATATTTAGACTGACTCTGCCAACACTTAATCTAATTGTTTTAACATTCTACACACTCAAATCTACAAAATTAACTATATTAGTGTTAATAGATATACTCTTTTAATCTTTTTTTAAATGAAGTGTTTAATTTTGAAGCATTCAGTTATAAAGAAACAAAGTAGAACTCATTTCTCCTTTACAAATGTCATTACTTTCTATTTTGGGAGTAAAGTGAATAAGGACCAGGTCTGAGAATTCTAAAATAAAGCATTTCTACCACCGAAGAGAAGGTCTGAGGCTCCCTTTTCTTCTACAATCAACCCAAATGTCTCACCACTTAAAACAGATTCTCTTCTGCTTGGGTAGCAATCCTGTTCTTAGCAGTTTTTTGGAATAATGAACAACCCTCTTCATAATGACAGAAGTTTGAGGCTTAAAAATAAAATAAATAATTAAAAAGGAGAAGGGAGAGCTGACTGATTGGAACGACACCAAATTTTTATTTTCAATGGCATTTGTAGCTGCTAGAAGTGACACAATTTGTGTCAGTCTAGGAACATGAGGTAACCAAACACAAATTGCATTGGACCAAATTAAAGTCAGAAGAATTGTAATTAGTTCATTAAATAAATGATGTGGGGTGGAGAATTTCTGAACTTAGTGGTCAGATACAAAACAACAAAACATTTATTCAAAAGGGAACAACATGAACAGGAGTAAAATGAGAATAAAAACCTAACTTTCTTTTCAAAGAAAGCAAAGATAAAGTAATGGAAAGAAACATCAAAAAAGGAAGATTCAATTAACAAAGAAAGGGAACAGGAGGAAAATCCAAGTAGGATTTTCTAGGATGGAAAGGGATGTGATGAGAGTTTAGATCATCACCTATAAATAGGCTTCTGTTTTATAAATCCTTCATGTGATGGACAGACTGCATGGTGAGACCTCTCATTCCTAGTATGCAGTCTCGCATCCCATACCTTATAAGGCAATACAAGACAGTAAGCACACAGAACTGGGTCTGGAAGGTGATACGGGCTTCTCTCTTTCAAAAACCAAGAAGAAAAGTGATGAGGAGAGAATCTGGCAACGTTTCACAAATTGTCAGAAAGGCACCAGAGGGAAGGATAGGTCTTAGCAGACGATGAAATAATTCAGAGAGATAGTATATTCTGCTTCATCTAACTAACCTATGTGAAGGATAATTTTTAATTCTGTACTATAATGAACCTTCCTTCAAATAACACAGACAACCATTGTACCTGTCATTCTCATTCTCAAGTGTGCCCGATCCTGTGATCCTTTGTCATAGGATCAGCTCGCAGCCTTTTGTTCTGATTTTCAACTTTGGAAGTTGCTAGTGGTGGTAAAAAGAGATGGAGGATAGAAAAGCGGACAGCGCGAGAGGGCAGATACTTTCCAGTTAATTCTTTGGTGTGTTTGTTGTGTTAATAAGATGCTTTTCCATAACATTTGGAAATGCTTGAATTAAAGAAACAGTCCTTGAAATGGAATTCTATATTGTATTATTATATAACACAATAGTGTCTCTCAGGTGTTTATTTGTTTGTTACCTGACAATTGGCAAATGCTTCTCTGGAATATGGTTTCTTGGCCATTATCGATTTCTTTTTTTAAGAAAACCATGTTATTGGTAAAGTAAAATCAAAATAGATCCTAAAACCTCAGAGACAGGAATGGATCAAGAAGGTCTGCATTCTTAGACTTCTGTTCTCATAGGACACAGAGATCCATAGTAATTGAGGGGAAAATACCCACCCATGGCTGAATAAGGCTGGACTATCGATCTCTCCACCTTACAGCACTTACAAACCTATGTCTTTTTTTTCAGTAAGATAAATATTCACAATTTCCTTCACTCACATATCTTGAGAATTACTGTTGTTTCCTTCCTTCAAGCCTAAAAGATTATGTAGAACTTTTTACTTAGTATTTTTATTATTGCAAAAATTGTACTGTATTCTTAAAATGTATAAGAAATCTATATTCTCCATTGCCACTTTTTTTTACTCTCTCTTTCTGTGGTGTCCCCAAGCTTTCAAAAATAGACATGGAAATAACAGTTTAATGTGATAAATTAATGTGCTAGTTAAAAACTGGCATTTCTCTAAGTACTTTCCTTCCTTTTAGAATAAAATACATTTATTCCTAGAGTCGTTCTCCAGATACAGTGCCCTTGTTCTCATTGTCTAAATTTCTTTTGCTGATCATGCACAAAAAATCTTGTTTTACTCACTGCCATCTTTGACATTTTTGTCAGATTTTATATGCTTTACATGGGCAATCTCAAATTTTTATTCTTTTACTTAACAGCTCTCAAATCTACATCTCCAGCCTAGAATTTGTTCTTGAATTTTAATACTATAAAAGATAACCACCTGCTTATTCAAAACATTCTTAAAGAAAGCTATTACTCCTGGAAGGTTATTATCCCAGACCAGTTCGTTCTCCCAGACTGCATCTGACAATTAAGGTTTTACAACTGATCTGGGTATCATTTTGAACAATTTTCTCTCCACAATTTCCTTTCCATCCTGCCTTAATACAATGGCATCATGCATTATATACATGAACTACAATATATTTTAGTAGTCCTCTACAGATACTAATCAGTTTTACCATTGTAAACAATACTAGAGACATAATCCTTGTGCATAAAACTCTGTACTTTGCACCCTATGTGTGTATCTCTGAGTCCAATTTCATGGGGTAGATTAAAATTGGGTCAGTTATTACTTACATGTGTTGAGGGTTGCACTATAGGAGAGTAACCGTGAAGTTTTTGGAACCAATCTTTTAAGATGGGTGTGACGCATGCTTTACTTTGTCCTAGAAAGTGATATTATCTTTGTTATACTTGGCATTGTGGCTACCCTTAGATCTGGAGGAAGATAGCACTATCTTTCAAGTCAGTAAGCAAGTTTCCTCTTTGCTTCATATGATGGCATCATTCATTTCTTTGCTGAGCTTATAATCCCAACACTCTGGGAAAATGGGGCAAAAGGATCACGAGTTCAAGTTTAGTAAGGGCAATTTAGTGATATAGCAAGACCCTGTCTCAAATTTTTAAAAGACTAGAAACACAGCTTAATACAAATTCCCTGAGTTCAATTCTCAGTACCACACACACTTGCAAATGTAGTGATGGTATTTCTTTAAATATTCTGAAGTGTTCTTATCTGTACGGGTCAGAGGAAAGTCAAGGCACTCTTGGAAAGGAGATAGGGTCATATCAAGCTTCCACACCGGGCAGAGTCTTAAGTGCAAACATACCTTCTGCGGAAAAAGAATGTGTTGTTGACAATTGTTGCACTCTGCCAAAGGTACCAACATCAATGGGGATATTGTTTTACAGTTTAAATACTGTTTGTAGTCCTTTTTGAACTATTAAGTCCAGCTCTCAAGCAATCCCTCCAATCTGTCTTATTTAGTCTCAGTACCAACCATATGATACTCATCTATGCTAATAGATGTTGGCAGTCATAAGGATGGGAAAAGAAAAGAACCTCACAGGTGACATGCTTTGTAGGAGATACAGAAAAGTCATTAGCTGCACTTTCTGATAGATTTCTCAATTAGAATCCAGGTAAGAGCAATCAAATTGTAGACAAGGCTCCCTAGCTGGCCATGACAGACCTAGAAATTAATTACACTTAATGTGTTTGCAACAGCTTGAGGGACTCACAGAAGGTCTTTGTGAAGGTAGTTGCAGTATGACTCTGACATACAGAAATTATGAACATCTCTGGGCAGAGATATTATCTTCCTCTTGCAATCACAAAATCAGTGTGTAACTATGACTTCACCTTTGCTGCAGTACTCTTCTACTCATATCCATACTTTTCATACAAAAGGGCCAAGCAGAAAAGAAACAGAGTTTTCATCACCTATCCCAAATTCATTGTAGGTCCCACTTTGACCCATTTTGCTCCACCAGGGAATTTTCCAAGTTGTACATTCAACTGAGCAGTTTGTATTTTTACGTTCTCAGGCCCATGTCAATGCAAGAAGGTACTCCAGATGGCTAACCAGAATTAAGCTTTAATTAACTAGGTTCTTTTTTTGATTAGGGGCCAGGAAGGCACACTGGCAAGCCTCCGTGGGGTTGCTTTTAGGATAAGAAAAGATTCGTTATGTCTGAATTTGTCAGAACTCCCAGTTGTCAAAATCATTCTGGGTAAATTGTTCTCTCTCATTTTGTACTTCATGATCATCTTACAGAAAATAGCCCAGGGAAAATGATCCATCTGTACAGAAAACCATATTCAGTGGCCCAACTGTTTCACCAAAGTGTGTGGCTATGAAGGGGGTGAGGCAGGCAGAGTTAGAAAGCTCTTGAAATCTGTATTTTATTGGACTATTACAACACCCAGTGATACCAGATGACTATGCATGGTATGGTGTATGGAAGATCATAAATAATACTGATTATTAATAAATAAATTCAGTGGTTACTGTGATAAAGGTGCATGACTGTCAAACTGTAAAAGAGGTACCTACTAATGACCAGATTAAGGCAGTTAGCCTGGAGCAGCTGTATCTGAAAAAGTGTTAAGGGTGGGTAGGCACAATGGTGAACCCACAACACTAGTCCATAATCTCTCTTCTCAGATTTTCTTTGTCAGTATCCTATATTCATCACCAAACTCTTACAAACTGTGAAAGGTTTGAGGTTATATTCTGTTAGGGAGCTAACAAGTTAGCCTGATGTAGGTTTATGGGTGATTATAGCAGATAGGAAACTTTTTGTCAGAACCAAAGAACTTCATTACTCTTGTCATGAAAATCAGCACATATTTTTCTGGACCTGTGAGCCCTAACTTTCAGAAAACAAAACACGTAACAGTGGGCTGTGCTCCAGACGATGAACTCTGATGTTGAGTACCCAACTCTTTCATAATAGGCAGTAAGCATACCCAATTTGTCCTATAGAAAGATATTATCTTCATTTTACTGGACAATAGGCAAATCTATCTCTTTGGGGGAAGATACTATCTATATTTCAAGACTGCTTGCTATAAAATATCCTTCAAAATATAAGCTAAAACGAAGGTCTCTGCTCATAACACATGCAGAAATATGAAAGACTCATAGAGATTTTCTCTTCTCATTTTCCTCCCAACATATTCCACCACAATGCAAGAGCCAGGTGCCTGACTTCATAATTCCAACTGTTTAGATCTATCTTGACTTATAGTTAACATAGTACTTGGAGTTTTTTTTTTTTGCTTTTTATTATAAAAAGAATAAACAGAATTTCAAAACAAGATAATGGGAGAGTAACAATAATTAATACATTGCATATTGTTATCTTCAGAATAGTTACTCAGGGTACAAGATACAGGCATGAGATATTGTTCAAATAATAGTAGCACAAACCTTTCTTTTCAATAAACCAGCAGTATGTCTATCTTAGCTATCTTGCATATATATATATATTTTTTTTCTTTTCCTTTCCCTTCTTTCCTCTTTCCCCCATCACAGTTTCTCTTTATTTTGAACAGCTTCTTCCCAATTCACAATATCTATTGCACCTTTTAGGTCCTATTTTCTTGCTCAGCTTCTCACACTAGTGAGACAATATGACATTTACACATGTGGTTCTGGTTTATTTCACTTATGAGTATGATTTCCACTTGCATCCATTTACTTACAAAAGTCTCAAGTTTATTCTTTATGGCTGAGTACTACTCCACTATAAAAAAAATCTATCTTATCCATTCCTTGATTGATGAGTATTTGGGTTGTTTCCAAGATTTAGCTATTGCAAATTGTGCTGTTATAAACATGGGTGTACATGTATCACTGTGGTATGATGTTTTTAATTCTTCTGGAAAGATACTGAGAGGACTTACATCTAGAACATATAAAGAATTGAAAAACATTTTGTTGGAATGGTCAGTTATTCTGAGGATGACAGGATATACCATAGTAGCTATTGTATTCACATTATTTTTCTTCGAAGTTCTGTACCAGTTCTACTGCTTTGTTTTGATTGACTTTGTTCTGTTGTGTTCTGTTGGATTTTACTATTTTTAAAATAAAAAAAAATTTTGACCTTCCAAATGCAAAAACTTAATCCAAAAATGGGCATCTGAGATGAATACACACTCCTTAGATGAAGAAATACAAATGACAAATAAATATATGAAAAAATGTTCAACAGCATTAGCCATCCGAGAGATGCATTAAAAAAACTAAAATAACAACACTGAACAGGCTCCAGAAGGAATAGCTACCCTCAATAAATCAACAATAACAAACGCTGGAGGAGCTGTGTGGGAAAAGGAATATAGCACTTAGATTATTTTCTTTCAGAATTACTGTTACACTGGGGCATATATCACAGTAAAAATAAAAACATTTAGAATGAATACTGCAAAACATGAATCTTTATTGTTTTTTCTAATTTTACTTTTTGTTTTTACTCTCCTCTTAACCTTTACATGGAAAATGTTGCTTACTTGATAGATTATATCTCTAAAAATTTAAATATTATCTTAACCAATGGAGAGATGTTAATTTAGTTTGTTACTCAGGTTCTTTTTTTTTCTTTTTCTTGACACAAGAGTTTGCTATGTTGTTCAGGCTACATTTAAACTTGCTCTATAGCCCAGATAATCTGGAATTGCAATCTTTATAGCCCAATTTTCCCAGAGCTAGGATAACAGGCCTGTACCACCGTGTCTGCACCAGTGGTAGAATATGATTGGAGAAATTTTTTAAAAATTTTATCCACAAAATAATTTAAAAACCTAGAAAAAATATAGGATGTACTCAAATACAGGTAAATGGAAGGTTGTTAAGATTATGAGTCAATGCAGAATTCAGTATTTGCCATTTCCCGCTAACCTGACAACTCCTTTATGGAATAAAGTTGTGAAGTGAGGAGTCTGCCTTGTATCCTGTTTAGTTGATTCAGGTTTTACAAGGGATAGAAGATTTTATTCTGAAAACTCTATCTATCTCTTCCTATAAGAGAGAGGGGGGAGGATAAAGGAAGAGAGGGAGAGAAAGAGAGAGGAAGAGAGAAAAAAAATGGAAAACCAGGATTTTGGTGAAAGAGAAAAGTAAATGTTAAGATATCTATAGGAGAATACTTTAATGTTTTCATTTGATGCATCCCCCAGGGTGCATTTAAACAGTTCTAGCTCATGACCAGGAAGCATGAGGAGTCTGGCGTATATACACATATCTTTCTGACATTACATGGTCGCAAAAATATCCTTTATAAAATAAAGAACTGAGGCCAAGTTTCTTCTCATCATCCTAAAGGTATATTATAATATATCTTTAATTTAGAGAATAAGTTTAGAGAATAAAACAAAAGATCCTAACTAGACACTGTAATATCAACTATTTTGTCAAACTACCCACAAGGATGTTTATCCATTTTCAGAGTACAAAGACTGTAGAATAGTCTTTATTGCAGTCTTTTAAAGAAGTGCTACCATTTCTGTAGGGTATATATGCATTTAGTAATACTAGAAGAACATTTCTTTAAAGGCTTAGCATTTACTGACAGTGAGATGGAAGAAATTACAGTTTGCACTATAGAATTTGTTTTATTCTCCTAGAAAACAAGGGATATGAAAGGTGATGCTTATGACATATTCTTTAAAGTTACACAGTTTTAATTGTTCTAGGGACAAATAATTTTCCAGATCTTAACAAGGAAAGGCAAAAGTATAAATTGATTTCCTATGTACAAATCTACCCCAAGACAGGCATTGTCCTCTTTGCATGAAGAAACCACTGACCATTCACAGGGTTTACCTAAATTCCAAAGAGAAAACTACTCAAATTCCAGTCTGCATTGCACAGGTGATCTCATCTGTCACTCTTCTTGCTGTCTCTGACCTTAGTTGTTCTCTGCTTTCAAGATGACCTCTGACGGGAGAGGAATAATCAAGGCAAGCTGAGAACTGGAGCATTTCAAATTGTTTTGAAATACTCACCTGGCTTTCTGCAAAGCTCTAATAACTGGAAAAGGTGGTATTGGCTTGTTAATAATTAATAGCACCCAGTGCAAATGAAGCACTTCTGTCATCGGGTTTCATCAGTAAGGTCATGGGACAATAGGGGTTGCGGGTTCTGTAAGCATGAGTGGTATTTGCATATGTCAGAACAGACCGCATGTGCTAACAGCACAAACACTTCACATCTGCTTCTGTTTACTCCCATGCTAACACCCCAAAGTGCAGCAGTCCTATGTTAATTGCTCAGTTACATACTGACTGTTGATGTGCTCTCCACAGAGCTTTTCATAAGTGCACTGTTGCAAATAAACTGCTAATGACTTTGCTCATTCCTGCCACCCTTTTAAGGAGTCTACAACATACATACAGATTAATGATTCCTCTATTTAGCAGAGTGTCTTGTGACTAGGCTTGCATAGCAGCAGTATCAATTAGGTAGCAATTATCTGCAAAGTGGAAAAAAAAGAGGGAAAATATAAATAAGTAATGAGCCTGATGCCAAAATATCTGAGCACAACTGGAAGTGAACTCTAAAGCAAGGGCACTGACTAGTGAACGTGTTTCCCGTCTTTCCTTATACCTGAAATCAGTGAGGCTCCCACGAGAACTGGGACAAGATGAATCACGAAGGTTCCTGGGTGGCTCTTTAAAATTTTATTTTCAAGATGACCCCTGTTTTGACAAGTGAAGGATACCTTTATCAACAGCTAAATATCCCTATCAAGCAGGTTACAAAAACAAAACAAAACTGGCCCTACAAAGTTTTAAAAAGAGCTAAATAGTCTTATCAAGTGGGTTATAAAAACAGAACAGGCCCTACAAATGTTTATAAAAGAAAAAGACAAAAACGTAAAAAAAAAAAATTTCTTTTTGGTCACAGTACTAGAGGTAGCACAATATCTCAGTTTATCTTTCTATTCTTGTCAAGCAATAACCATATGAGTATGTCATAAGACTTATCTGAAAAGCTCTGCATGTTTTGGCCATAAAAGAAAGGACTGGTGGGTATGAGAACATGAAGGTGTTCAGATTGGTTCATGAATTCATGATATTTCATCAACTCTGTTTTTATTTGCTAACCTTAACTTATAACAGCCAGACAGATACTTTAAACTTAGGTTTCCCTCAGAAGATATTCAAAAAAGCAGAAAGTGTGACACACTCACAGAATACGTGGCCAGCAGAGGTCAGATCAGTAGCACTGGTCCCTGTCAGTTAAGACAGTTCTCTTGTTCTCTTCTATCAACACCCACAGAGTGGGCAAAATGTATATTACAGCAGGTAACCAAATGTTTTATAGTTTCTCTGATGAGATTAATAATTCCTGTAATAGCTTTTGGGGGGGCTCAATGATTGCAATAATCCATTCATGTTCTTATTTTAGTTATAGTGTTCATATTTTCAAAGTCTGAAATCAAAACATATTGTTTGATATATGTATATATACACATGTCTGCACATATACATATACGCATATACATTCATATATATGAAAAGAGACAATCGTAATGTGAACTGTATTGGCTAAAATAAGACTAGACTTACTCCCATAAAACAGAAGCATCTGGCTGATAGGCTACTGTCCTCCCTGCCGTAACTCAGGCTTTAATAAGAGAAGCCAGTAATCAGCCCAGCTTCTACACCTTTGGATCAACATTGACGTTGAAGCCGTGCTACACTCAGAGTGTTGCCAGCGCTCTGATTAAGTGTGCGAACCAGACGAGGCCACTTCTGCCTGATGCCAGACTTCTCAAAGGGGAGTTTGTACAAGAAATCCACACTGGCTAGGCTAAGACTTCTGAGAGACACGCTGCCGTCTGGAGCTCAGCCTGTCCAAACTTCCCTCCCTCTGCTCTCCTTTTGTGGGTGTTATATCTTCCTCTTGTCTCTCCTTTTACCTTTCACTGGCACTTCCTCTGTATGCTGAAAGTTCAGCATCAGTTAGATGCATTAGTTCCATGCAAAGAAAAAATATTTTATCCATAATAATTATTATTAGTCGTAATTATTTAGTGTTCCTAAATTCAAAGTACAATGTCGTTACTGTAAGTCACAAATCCTAGACTAATCCCATTTAAACTACCACATAGTGACTGTGCAGTAGAACCCAAATATGGACTAAAAGGAGCATACAGCCAGGCACAGTGGCTCATGCCTGTAGTCCCAGCACTAGAGAGGCTGAGGCAAGAGGATCACCGTGAGTTCGAGGGCAGCCAGGACTTCATAATGAGTTTAAGGGTGTCCTGAACTACTTAATGAGAGCCTCTCTCAAAAAATCCAGATAATAATAATAATAATAATTATAATAATAAATAGCATATATAAAGACTACCTCATCTCACACAAAGATTTTTTTTTTGCCAAGAAATAAGTTTAGATCACATGGGAATTCCCTCTAAATAAGTTATGAAAAGATTTTATTCAGAAACATATGGTTTTCACAATTGTGAATCGGAGATAGAAAATCTGTTTCTCATTTTACCATTGCTAATAATTTATTTTTACTCTCAGATTTATAATTTCTGGCTCCTTATATTGTTGGTTTATAAGACCCTTATTCAGTGGCTCTCAAAGATCACTATTAAGGAGGGTCTCTCAGCTCCTAAATATTCATTCAGCAGACCAGTGGTAGCCTGAATCTGCATTTTCAGCAAGCTGGAGAAGCTACCCACAGTCCCACCTGCAATTCTATTGCATAAAATGTTAGGATATAAACTAAGAATATGTTAGACATTGAGTTCACTTTTTCACTATGGTAAATCACTGATAATTTTATTTTCAAAATAATCTAGAGGAATTAAGCGTTTTTGTTTTTCAAAATTAAAACCAGTGAACTAACTTACTTTCTTGTTCGTCTGGCCCTGCCTGATTTTGCTGCCAGCATACAGAGTCTGTTCACCTCCTAGGGTGATAGTAATCTCACCAGTAACTCTTTGGGGATGTTTACCTTGGAAGAAGAATTAGCTTTTTGAGCTGAAATACAGTTGAATAGTTTCCACTTACCTTTGAGTACCTGTCTCATCAGAGTATCAGCTTTGAGCTTACGCAGTTGTACAAGGAACCTTCCTATTCCCATTACAGCTGGAGTTAAAGGTTAAAAAACTATAGATTAACTCTAATGGGTAAATGGATCTACAACAGGTATCACAGAACATAACATGAAACGAATTTGTAACTGGACTCTCAACTCAGCACTTGAATCTCTTGTGGGAACAATTTCCTTTATAATGAGTAAAAAGTTATATTTCTGAAATTTCTTTTCCTTTTTCCAGTGGCTTTTCTGATTTCTCTTTTAAGCTGAATGCTTCCTGAAAGTGGAGAGAGACTAATCAAGACTAAGAGGATATGGTAAGAAGAAAGGTGAAGAAATAAAAAGCAGTATCTGAAAAATGGTCTAGGTATTTCGTCACTGTTTTCTGAAAACAAATGTCTGCTCCCTTTGGAATAGAAATTGAAACTCTTCTGTTAAATACAGCTGAAACTGTCATATACTAACAAGGAGGGCACAGGGAAAACCAAGTCCAATAGCATCCTTGAGAATTACAGAAACACCATGATTTCTATAAATTTGTGATGGCCAAATGAAGCTATTTTGCTTTCATATAATTTGGAATTAAATGTGGTACATGTTCCTGGGGGCAAAATGTAAGAAAAAAATGTTAGAAAAAACTCATCATTTTTATGCTAAAATAAACAGAGACATAGTTTAGAATACAAACTTTGTATGTTTAAATTAGCAAAACACAGCCTGTTAAGAAATATCATAAATAAAAATGTCTTTTTAGTCTAAGACCTCATATCCTGCAGGAGTCTGTCTTCTTTCTCAGTGATTCAGGGTAAACTGGTGGGAAAATTTAGGAAACACTGCAGTGAATTGTGACGTGTGTGGTTAGGTATTTCCTGTAAAGAGCTTAAACGTGCCCACTGTGTTATTCTAGTGCCTGCCCTTGAATTTTCCCTCTCAACTTGCAACATATGGAGTTGAAAGCTATGTGAGAATTGTGCGTTTTAGTTGTGCTACCAAGGGTATGCAACAGGATGTTACAACTGAACTATTTCTGACTCTTTTGGCTAAAGCCCCAAGACAATATTTGCCAACTATTCCACATTTTAAAGTTAGACCACCTATGTAGGACTTGCAACGAAATAGCGGAAATAGAGAAAAGAACCCACAGTTCCCCTTTCCCCTGCAGGTAACAACCTACAGCAGCCAACTACGAAGGGAAGGTGAGACTCTAACTGTAGGTGAAGTCTGTTATTGTCCCAAAAGGGTACTTCAGTGGCTAAAATGAGGCTGTCTCCTTGTGACTAGTGTAAATGGACAATTTTTTAAAAGTATGTTGGGTGGTCAAAAAAGTGTGGGATTTCCTTTCAATTTCATCTCAATAACAGAAAAAAAAAATCCTACAAAGTTGGTTTGAGTGCAGTGGTGCAAAATATTTTAAAAAATTTATCCGTGTACCTATGACCCAGACATGAATCAGGAAGGAAAGAAGAAACTATACAAGGTAGCATTCCGCGATTTGTATTAATCCTTTTCTTTCCGCTTGTTTGTTTTAAGAGTCTATGATGCTTACACCGATGAAAAATGAATTTCTCACAAATCAGGACTTTTCCTCTTTATAGCATAATTCTGTATTCACCTATGTTATAAGGTGTATTATGTTAAAAGGTGTACACCTATGTTATAAGGTGTATTGAAATTCTTATTGCTGTATTCATTTTCTCTATTTTACAAGCTTTAAAATACCAGGATGGCATTTAGTATTATCTTTTATAAATTCTATAGTCTCCCACTTCATGATAGAATGATTTTCTAATTTCATTGGAAGTGTTTGGTAATAAAAAAAAAACTCTAAGGCTAAACAGAGAAAGCAAAATTCTTTGGAAACAAAAAATAATAAATAAATAAGTAACCATTCACCTTCCAAAAATTTGGCTTAGAATTTTGACCTGCTTACGTTTGTCTAATCGATTTGTGTCTACAACTGAGTTTCTTATAAATAATACAGAACGTGGCTTTTTAAATCCAAACCGATAATCTCTCTTTCAACCAGTATTTAGAGTATTTGAACTTAATGTATTTTTTAGCATGTTGGATTTAAATTTATCGTAGTGTCCACTGCTCCCTCTTTGTCTCAAGTGTTCTTTCTTTTTTTTCTTACCTAGTGTCCTTTAGTTAATTATGTTGCACAATTCCACTTTATCGCCACAATCAGTCTATTAGAGCTCACGTTCTCTGTCTCCGTCTCTCTCCTCTCTCAATGATTTCTCTGTGGGTTACATTACACTTCTTCGACTTATAATCATCTACTTTTAAATACTATTTTGTGTAATGTGTGAGAATTTACATGTCTATAGTTGGATTTTTTCTGTATCTTTCATTTGTTGTTGTTCTCATACATTTAACTTCTATGCAAGTTATAAACTTCAAATAACATTTTTACTAGTTTCACTTACACAATTGTGTGTTAAATAAATAAAAATTAATAAAATTTCCTTAACATTTACCTATACATTGCATCTACCATCTTCATTATATATATACATATATATATGTATATATATATATAGTAAATTCCATCTATCACCATATCCTTTTTGGATGAAAAACTATCGACATTTTTTTCTAGCACATGTTTATGCCACTAAAAAAGTTATTTCACCTTCACTTTTGAGGAAAGTGTTCTCAAAGTATAGAATTCATAGTTGAGAATAATTTGTTTGTTTTGTTTTTCTTTCATTGCTTAAAGACATCAGCCCATTTCCTTCGCACTTGCATTTTTTCAATAGAGAAGTCTATGGTATCCTTATCTTTCTTATAGTGCATGTGCTATGCTTTTATCCTTTGGCACTCAGTCTTTTTAAAATTTGGTTTTCAGCACTGTAATTATGATGTACTTAGGAATATTTTCCATTAAATGCTGCTGTGATTAGGGTTTCTGGGATCCATAGCTCTTTGCCTTTCTTTAATCTTTTGAAAAGTCTTTATCCTTATCTACCCAGATATTTCTTTTCTTCTCTTCATTCTCTTACATCTGTTATTACTTACATGTTAGGAAATTTGTTGTTGTACACAGTACTTGGAGGATGTATTTCAGATTCTCTCTCTCTTCTCTTTAAAATCTGTGCTTCAATTGGAATAGTTTATATTGCTATATTTTGAAGTTCACAGATTATTTTCTTTCCTGTAGTTAGAGGGCTAACCCTAATGAAATTATACTTCATCTCTGATAACATATATTTCATTTCTAGCATTTCTATTTAATTATTGTATAGTCACCACCTTTCCGATAAAAATTCCATGTTCACGTATAGTGTCTATCATTCACCCCGTATTTCCGAGATACTTTGTCATAGTCATTTTAGTTTTTCTCTGATTGTGCCAACATCTAATTCTAGTTCTATTGACTTGTTTATGTCTCAGGAACGTTTTTACTTTTGAAATCATTTGTATATGCTTTTATTGCAGAATTTCAGAAATCATGTATAAAAGAACAGTAGAAAACAAGGTAAATAATATTTATTTTTGGAGATACAATCATCTCTTCTATCAGGCTGCTCATGTGGGCTTGATTTATTGCAGTCAGCTGTTTACCTAGATTTTGTTGCTATAGTTACTTGTACTTCCAAGGGCTTCAAATTACTCTAGAAGCAGATTTCTTCTTCCTTGTGTTGGCACTATGATCCCAAAAGATTTTCTTAGTGTTCCTGCTCTGTTTAGCTTTCCAGTAGGCACCCATGCCTTCTGTTTACTTCCGTTTTTGACCCTCTCAAAGTCATAGACTGTTCCTCAAGCGAGGAGCACCTAACTCTATAGGGAAGAGGTGGTTCTTGCTGTCTTCTATCCCCACTATTATGCAGGGCCCATGCACTGGGCATTTCAGGGAGGAGATCCTTCAATTTTCCAATTTCTCCAATGATAAGAAGTTTTTTCCTCCAACACAACAACATATCTGGAGGATGGGAACCTTCCCTTCCTTCTTAGCTCTTATAGGCAATCTCTGACCTCTAGCAGCAGAAGGACTGACACACATGCCCTCTACCACCACAACCACCAAGCAGCAGCCCTAGCTACCTTGCTTGTACCAGTACAGGATCATAGCATGCATTTGCTTCCTTCCTCTCTACCAGCCACAGATGGCATTTCCTAGGATAATTGGAGAATGGTAGGACTGGGGTCAGGTTTTCTATCTTCTCTCTCTTCAGTGGCCTGGAATTAGGAGTCAGGAGTTATTCTTACCCATTACCCCACAGTAAACCATAAGATCCTTCAGCAAAGGGTACCAATTCCATTTATAGTCTATTGGTCTGAACGCAGTCAGTTGATCGTATCTGATTCTAAATGGGGACGTGAAGCTTGCCAATGCAGACAAAAGGAAAATTAGACTGACAAATACATGGCATTACCTCTGCCTTACCCTTCTGATGTAGAAGAGACTAAGTTTAGAACCCTTAATTTCCACTCTCTTTAGCGTTATAATCAGGACCCTTGACAATCTCTCCTCTATCTACACTGTCAACTTTATTTTCGCCCACATCCTACACACACGTTCTGGATTATAATAATTATTTAAATGCATTCAAAATGCGGCACTTTCTCTTGAGCATGCTTTTAGCATATGCTTTGCCTTCTTTCTTCACTGACTTTCCTTTTATACTTCATGAACCCAGGGGATCATCCTTAGTTTTTCTACTGAAATGCTATAAAACTCTTCATTTTCCCATCCTAGCAGTTATCAAGATATATTCTAATGGACCTCAAGTTCTTTGAAGATAAGACAGAAAAGTACAAAGACAAGTGGTTGGGAAGCAGATTTTATTTTCATTCAGGATACTATATTTGTTTCAGTGGCCTAAGATAAATCTTAACCACAGTATTTTCCTAACTCCTTTGTTTTTGCTAGTCTTTCATTCTCCTTCTTGTGCATGTGATGCTACCTATTAGGGGACTTTAAAAAATTCCTAATCTTTAAAACTATTTTAATAAATATAATAGCTAACCCTAATAATGATTATTCTTACTATTTCACATATATCAATTCAGGTAACTCTCAAAAGAACCCCATGATATAATTTATTATTATCCTTATTTAATAAATAAATGAAAGAAGCTCCAAGAGCTTAAGCAACAACTTTACACAGCTAGTAAGAGTTAAACCTGAGATATAGAGTCAGAAAATACAACTTTATGACCCAAGTTCTTTGGGTCAGGTGTCTGTTCTCTGTGCAGTTAGCTGTGGTAATAGCACTGACATCAATTTTTACCAAGAATGATGCAACTACGTCATTCAGAATCTGGATAGGGAAAAAAAGAATATATGTTATAGTTCATTTTAACAGATAAATTCTAGCACAAGTTGTCAAATAATATTAGAAGACTGAAAAAGCAAGAGGAAAACACTGATGTTACCTAGGCTCAGCTCCCTCCCACTCTTTCTGTTCTTTCCCACATACTCAGCAATATGAGTCCATGGAGGAGTTAGGAGGAGACAAAATGATTGCAGGAGTCACACCTAATAATGGTGGATCAGTCAGGATCCAGAAAATCAATAAAAATCACACTATTATTTGAACAGAAGAATTTAATATAAAGAATTGTTATCTTGGTATAAAGGATAGGGTAAAGAAGGACTCTAGGATATACTGAACTAGCAACTCCAGTATGTATTCCTAAGGAGGGAAAGGGGAATAGCTGAAATTATTAATACTTAGCAGAAGGTTGCGTGGAGTGCAAACTCAGAAGGGCTCTCCAGGAGCCTGGGATCCAGACTTCTGAGACTGCCAGTGTATTCCTCTCATGGTGATAGTGGGGGGAAGCGGGGCAGGAGGAGAAGCTGCATTTGCAAGTGTTTGAAAATATGCAAACTAAACTCAGGTGCTTTTACAGGGAGAAATTCCTACTATTTGAATAAAGGCTCAGCACCAGTGCTGCAAAGCTTACTAAGGAGAAGAGTCAAAACAAAACAAAATGAAACAAAACAAAACAAAAATAAAAACAAAAAACAAAACAAAACAAAAAACAGCGAGCCTTTCCTTCCTCCATTCTCCTAGTAGAATCCCTCTAGTGGCCCCTATTGGGCAGAGCCTAAAAGGAATATTACCATGCAGTTAAAGGGAGAAATGCACCTTACAAAGCTGTAGCACTATCATCCAAAACCCAAGTATGCAATGATTGGTTTGGAGGAAAGAGATAATAACTAAATAAGAACAAATGGACATGAAGGTCTTAGGATCTATCTTTGGAGGAAGGAACTTAGTAAAGAGAGTAACTTCTAATTTCAGTTGTAACTCAGTGTCTTGAGCAGTTTGCCTCCCAGTGGGAGTTTCTGGGGCACAGTGAGCAGTTCTTCCCAGTAGGACATCAGGCGTAGAGCCTAGCTGATGGACGTCATCCAGCAGACAGAGAAATCCTTCTTCTACTGCTTCAGTAAATTTCAAAAATAAAGTAGAGGTGGGATGGTAGGAAATGCTTTTCCTCAAATTCCAGAGATGTCCCTAACAGATAGGAGCTCATTCTGAGTGAGGTACAGAAGAGAGTTGGACCACTGTTTGTTATGACACGCATATGGTTTCACCAGGGATGACTGAATTTTAAATATCTTTGGGCCATTCCTCAAGAAATGACCTTCCAGATCCTTAAGAAAAGAGGCTTTAGAGAAACAAAATGAAGCAAAATGAAATGAAATAAAACAAAACACAGGCTCAGAATTTTAAGTAAGTGCCTGATATTATTAAAATAGTTCGCTAGAAAGTAGTGAAGTGTTGGATAAGGATGAGGGAAAATCTGGAGCTAGCGACCCTAAAGACAACTAAGACTATTTTCTGAGCCTTGGTGGTAACAAAAAAGACTAGAAAGACAGAAAAGTAAGCATTACAAAAAAACAAAAGAAAAATGAGAATATAGTAAAAGAAGCATATCAAAGAAATTTATAGGCTGTTGTTATTATGCTTATCTCCTTTTCTAGATTCTGAGCAATGAGTGTTAATGACCATTTTCTCATTTGTCATAGTGATGGAGGGAAGACAGAACAGACTCTAACAGAGAGACTATGATATTGTTAAAAAACCAAGAGAGCAAGACTTCTATGAGAATAGCTCTAGAGGAATCCTGGTGAAGAATTAATGGAGGTCTGCCAAAAAACCTGTGAATGGTGCTGGCAGCTGCCAGACTGTAAATTGCGTGACATTAGCAGGCCTCCCGGGTAGAAATAGACAGAATCATGAGGTCCAGTGTCATCAACAGCTGACATGCTATGAAAACTGAGTTCATACGACTATGGCATAGACAAAGAGAGGTACACATTGCTCCAGAGTCCTTCAGAGACTGTGAAGGAGAAGCAACCTGCAAACTCCACTGTCCTATTACTGGAAGGGACCACCTTGGGGAAAGGGCAATTATAGTAAAGATGATGGAACTAATGTTACACACTTTAATAGGTTTCCTCTATGAACCAGACACCTTGCTAGGTGTTACACGAACGTTATCCTATTTATTTCTTATAAACAAACTAAAAGCTGGTACTAGTATAATTACCTGCCTTACAGATGATGGAATTTGAACTTAGGAAATTAAAATGAATTGGCCAACATTGCATGGATATAAATGGAAGACCCAAATTTGCTGTCTCAAAGACTCTGATGTTAACTGCCAGGTTTTGTATATAAGCTCAGGGTCAATAATGACTTTCATTGCCAGAGTCACTTGCTTACTGTTTTCTTCCAGTTTATACAAGCTGGAAATTGAAAGTTCCATCTAGCAGAATATATGAATGATGAACCAGGCCGATGAAATCTAAATTCTTAAATATGTTTGACAACATACTGAGTTAATATTTATATTTTTTCAGAAAAACTACCATCGGTATTTTAGAATTCAGTAAATTATTAGACTAAAAAAAAAACAAATTATTATGGCTTAGTTTTACCTGCAGTTATGTGTTGAAGTGCTAGCTATGAAGTTATGAGGCGTAAGCACTTTAAAATACAACATTGTGTCTTATAGAGAAAAAGAAGTGGATGTGAGTTATAAAATGGTGGTAAAGTCTCTTTCTTTTGACCTCATGATCACTTGTGACCATGCAGTATTTCTCAGCCTTCAAATCTAAACGGATTGTCTCTGCTGCCTGATTACAAGCTGTAGGATGTCATTATGTGTATGGTATGAAATACCTCATTTCTTATCACCATCTCTCAAAGAGAAAAGGTAAGCCGGGCGTGGTGGCGCACACCTTTGATCCCAGCACTCGGGAGGTTGAGGCAGGAGGAGTGTTGTGAATT
>RJWM01025488.1:0-28988 GCA_004363535.1 Dasyprocta punctata | reverse complement strand
TCTGATACCCTTATTATTGTATGTCTGGGTGAGGATTTATTTTGGTTGTGGTTAATTGGGGTTCTGTATGCCTCAGTTACCTGTATTTCAGATTCTCTTCCCATGTTCGGAAGGTTTTCTGCTATTATTTCTGTGAATAGTCTTCGCAGGTCATTAGTATTGACCCCTGCTTTTTCATTTATGCCTATTAATCTTATGTTATCTTTCTTGGCATCATCTTGCAGCTGTTGAATTGTTGTTTCTTGGTTCCTTACTATTTTTAGGAGATCTTTTCTTTCATGGCCATGATCTCCCCTGCTGTCTTCAAGATCTGAGATTCTATCTTCAGCTTCATTTAAGCGGTTTTTCAAACTTTCCATGGAGTTTTTCATTTCCTGAATTTCCCTTTGCATCTGTTTCATGCATTCTGTTTGTGTCTTATATTGTTCATTCAAGGTTTCAATCATTTTCTTAAGTTCTTCTATTTTTTTATCTTGCTCTTCTTTAGATATACACATTTCTTTAATAATGATTCTCCTTTCATTTTTTAGCTGAGAGAATATTTCTGATTTGAATTTCTCTATAGCTTCATCAAGCTGTTTCTTTATTGCATTTTCTATCATTTCAGAAAGTCCATTTGTGTGACTCCCACTGTCTTCCATTTCAGTGTCTCTTGGGTTTGTTCTTTGTGGGCTGGGGAACTGAGACTGCCTCTTGGTCTTTCATTTTGTCATTTTCTTCTAGAACCTATGTGGCTCTGTGTCTTGCCAAGCTGGCTGGGTGTTCCCCTTAGGGTCATGCTGATTCTTGGGTCGCGCTGAATCGCGAGACCTGGTAGAGCTGGGTCCTGCGTGCAGCAAGGGAGGGCGGGCTCCCAGGGCCTGCAGGTGGAGCCTCTGCCTTAACTGGGTGGGGGCCAAGGCCTCCAGGTCCCAGGGAGCTAGGTAGAGTGTACCCCGGATTGACACCGCCCAGACCCTGGGTCTGTCTGCAAGTTCAGAGCAACAACTGTGCCAGGGCAAGCCTAGGCAAGTCCCAGGCCTACAGTGCCGGGAGCAACCCAGCTGGGCTGGGGTCCACAAACTCTGGGATGATGCACGCACCAGCTGCTCCACTGAAGTATGGAACTCGCATGCACTCTGCACTCTGGTGGGGGGAGCCCAAGCTCTCCAAGTCCCTGCAGCTATGTTGGTCAGTCCCTGGTGAGCAGCTCTGGGATCCTGGGCTGCTCTGGACTGGCCTGCATACCTCTGTGTCCTGCAAGGCTGGCCGGGCGTTCCCCTGAGTGTTGCGCTGATTCTTGGGTTGTGCTGAATCGCAGGACCCAGTAGAGCTGGGTCCTGTGTGCAGCAAGGGAGGGTGGGCTCCCGGGTGTATGGGTGGAGCCTCTGCCTTAACTGGGTGGGGGGCCAAGGCCTCCTGGTCCCAGGGAGCTAGGCAGAGTGTACCCCGGAGTGATGCCACCCAGACCCTGGGTCTGTCTTGAACCTCATACCTCTTAAAAAAGAAGAACAAATCAAAGCCAAGTCTCACACAAGGGAGGAAATTATAAAGATAAGAATAGAAATTAATACATTAGAGACTAAGAAAACAATATAAAGAATCAATGAATCAAAAAGTTGGTTATTTGAAAAAATAAATAAAATTGATAAACCATTAGCCAGCCTCGTCAAAAAGAGGAAAGAAAAAATAGAAATTCAAGCAACTGGAATGAAAAGGAAGAAATCCTAACAGATCCCTCAGAAATCCAGGAGATCATCAATACCTACTATGAAAACCTACATTCTAGTAAGATGAAAATCCAAGAAGAAATGGATTGAAACAAAACCTATTTGAAAAAAGGCAAAAACTAAGAGGCAGTTGCCTGAATGAAAAGATAGCATATATATTATTATAAAGCATGGGTTCTTTGTGTCCCTTTTTGTTGTGAAAAGAAAAACTTCCCAGAAGAATCTAAACCACACCTTCATGTATTTCTAAACGTGTAGAGGCAGATGAGAAAAATCCAAAAGAGTGGCCAGCGTAGATAAAACAGTAGAGTCAAGATTCTGCCCGGGGGTAGTGAGATACTGAGCAGCACTGAATACAGTTCCAGTGGTGGCAGTTTCTCTCATGTTAGAGAGTGGCAAGTGATGGTAGATAAAGAAGAGATAAAATAATAGGGAGCATTGTGTCAGGCAAAAACCTGTGCCTAGATTCAGTAAGCATTCAGAAACCACAGAGTTGAAGTAATGACAAATATAATCCAGTAGCATGGGAATGTACTACAGGGAACGGCTCATTAGTCATCAACGAGGTACATACTATGAAGATATTAAGACAGAAAAGATTGTTTTGTACACTGGACCAATATAGGGAAATACAAAAGACAAAGATGATCCTGGGAAATCAGGTTACCTGTATGAAAACAGTGTTATTGACTAAATAGGAAAGTAATTTTGTGGGTCCTGAAATTTGATTTCCCTTTTACTGAAAGAAAGCTGTGTCCTCACCCAAAGTTTCTTTAGATTGAAGACAAAGAAATCATTAAATTGTGATTGGTTTAAATCTTTTATGAAAATCTTACTTCTTACTATGTCCTTAAGACATGATCCTGGGGCATATTCTTAGAATTTTAAAATTTACAAAGGTCAGTGTCTTAGAGGATACAAGAATCTAGTTGCTCTAGGAAGAATTTCATTTCTAAGAATCCTTTAAAAGCCACGAAAGAAGGAAATCGCAGCTATCAAGGATAAATGTGCTCTAGGCATTACAGATGCAGGGTGTTTACATTTTCACCACACAGTTCTATTGTAATTACCATTAATAAAGGGCTGTAACAGTGTAGAGATGGAACCTCAGCGATGGTGAGGAATGTCCCTTGTGGGCAACAAGATGGATTTCAAACCAAGGCCTTCTGTAAATCTAGTGTTCTGCAAATAGATGTGGTTCTTCTAAACACATTTTAAAAAAGGAAAAGAATCTGCTATAAAGAGTCAATAAAAACTGAAAAGAGAAAAAGGAGAAAGACAGAAAAGGACAGCAGTATCTCTGCACAGTAAACACATATGTAGAAATTAGGAATAGTTTTGAAGTAAAATAACAAAGTATAATCTTGGGTAAATAAATGCTAAATTAACGTAAATTTTAAAATGCTAAAAAGGTATAAAAGCAACGTGTACCACTCAGAGCAGCATAAAATTTCTTATAATCTGTTACGTGTTAACAGAATCTGAAAGTTATTTCATATTCTGCCTTAACATTAGGAGTACTTCCTGGGGTTAAAAAAAAGAGGGGGGGATTAAAGTGGATGACAAAATGTTTTACATCTGAAAACGTAATACTGTATTTTTCACATTATTTGGAAATTGAGTATGAGTATTTCTTCATCTAAGAATGTCGAAGGCTGTGTTTTGTCTCTTCCTCAGGAAACATGTTGTTCTTCAGCATTTATCTCAGTGCAGACCCATCATTATCTCACAGCTTAGTCATGAAGTTCCAGAACTGAAACTCAGGAAATTGTCTATATAAATGAATGGTTAACTCATGCAGCCCTGCAGAAAATAAAATGTTTCTCTCTAATGGATGAATCATAAAGTAATAATGGAGACCTTCCCACCGAAGAGCTCAACTTCTTGCAAAATGTGCAATTTTCAAATAATTTAATAAGCACTGAAAGTTTCAGTCAATGGTGGATTTGCGATCATAAATAGTTCACAGTGAAGTCCTTCACCGGGATGTGAGTCTATTTTGGGGGTCCCTATCCATCAGAATCACTTGCGAAGCTCTGTAAAACTTCTTGAATCACGATGCATGAAAATGCAACCTGGGCTTCTTTGTCCCAAAACGTTCCCCAAATGCATGGGTGAGATTGAGAATTCTGATATGAGCCATAGCCAGACAATTTTTGGTAGGCTTTCTCTGAAAGGAATAAAGTATTGCAATACAAGAAAAGTACTCCCTGATCAGAAGAACTTGATTATGAAGAAGAGCTGCCCCAATTTCATCATTCCACAAAACAGCTGTCATTCCACAATCTGCACACCTCGGGGCTCTCCCACTCGCAGCAGCTGCAACAAATTCCAAGCATATTTCCAATGCAAGGTGACCGACCTTCAAGTCTAAACCTCCAACTCCCTCCTAAAGTTTAACTGTTCACTGTGGTTCAACTTTCCACTTGCCTTGCATTAGTCAGCTGCTGTGGTTTAAACATTTATAGATAGAAAGGCTCCCATAGGATTCAAGTTTTATTGTAATCAAGTGTTAACTAAGTTGTCCACGCAACCAAGTACTTGACCATTGTACACACTTGAGAATAATTACTGTGAATGAATCTTGGCTTTTTTTTTTTCTTTAGAAAAAGGTAATAGAGCTGGGCACACATCCGTAATCCCAGATAGGGAGCTAAGGCAGGAGAATCAGAAGTCAGAGCCCAGCCTGGCCAACTTAGTGACTTAGTGAGACCCTGTATCAAAGTTAATAATTAAAAAGGGCTAAGGACAGACATAACTCAGTGTGAAGACCCTGGTTTTCATTCTATGGAAGAAAAAACAGAGAGAGAAAGAGAGAGAGAGAGAGAGAGAGAGAGGCAGAGACAGAGACAGAGAAAGCAGGAGGAGGAAGAGGGGAGGAAGGTGTTACTGTGGGTAAATGGGGTCCCAGGACAAGTTCCCAGGATATTGTGCACTGTGCATAGTGATCAAAGAATTGGATGTGGCATGTGACAGTAAGGAAAAAGGTTAATGAAGTTTAAAGGCCAAAGATACTCTCAAAGGGAACAGGCTCCCACTGCCAGAAAGGAAAATGGCACCAGCACTTGAGAGCATTGGGTTTAAGAATTTAAAACTTTGTGCCAGGTCTAGGAGGCCTCCTATTGGCTCTTTCAAAATACGATTGACAGCATGATTGGCAGAGTGCTGAGTCCTGACAATTGTCTACTCTGTGTGTCCTTTCCCATAATTCACTCTGTTATAATTGTACGTACCAGATGCAGTGCAGATGTAGGCTCCTTTCGTGAGCTCCAAGTGAATAAAGGTCATCGTAGGCATGCCAGCAGGTCTAGCACGTATGTGACCCTGTCTGGGATTTCAGAATTTTCAGATGTCTTTGTTATTCTTATCTCTCTGTGCCTCTAGGTAGTGAGTCTTAGGGTAAAAGTCAAGGAGGTTGGCTCTAGGGCATTGTCCAGGTTCTAGGCGAGTGGAGAGGAGTGGTCTCATAGCCCCAGTTATACTATCTATATTAAAGGGAAGAAAAATATCAATGGAAGTTAATGTTTATTGAGACTGTGCTGTGGCTGCACATTGTACTGGGGTATGATCATGCCCTTAATTTGCTCATATTCTAACAGAAAATCAATCACTTGACAAATGTTTATTGAGTGGAGGCAAAGATAGGTAAGCTACACATCACCTGTGCATTCAGGGATATCACGGTCTACATGAAAAGGCAGATTTACCTGTACAGTTTAGTAGGGGTCACGATAGAAATGTTCATAGGATTATATCATAGGATTATAAAAGAAATCAAACCTAAATGAGGACAGTCAGCACGGGTCTTACCAAGAAAGTGGCATCTAAACTGGAAGAATAAATGGAACGAGTATTCCACACTCACATAAGATACACAAATCTCTGCTAAAAGAAAACCACAACATGTTCAGGGGAGAGTGAGGGTGGCGTGGAATATTTAGCACAAGGCTCAGTGACTT
The DNA here is from genome assembly GCA_004363535.1 of Dasyprocta punctata. Taxonomy (NCBI): domain Eukaryota; kingdom Metazoa; phylum Chordata; class Mammalia; order Rodentia; family Dasyproctidae; genus Dasyprocta; species Dasyprocta punctata. The sequence continues at coordinate 23,320 of RJWM01025488.1, read as the reverse complement.
GCTCTTCATCACCTCCCTCCTTATCACTCTTAATGACATCAACAGACCATAGATATCAGTCTAATTTTCTAGTTTCTAGGCTCTTTGTTTCCAACAACAATTTCCTCCATTTTTCTAGGCTCCTACTCCCCCACCATCCTAGCCTTGTCATTATGACTGCACCATGCTACTTTAAAACCTCAAGGTGGGGGCATGCCTGTAATCCCAGCACTCAGAAGGCTAAGGCAGGAAAATCACTGTGAGTTCAAGGCCCTCCTGAACTACACAGCAAGACCCTGTCTCAATCCCATTCCCCCCGCAAAAAAACAAGTTGTTCCTGGAAACCCTCACTCAGTAATTTCAATCCTTCTGCCTTCAATTAACAATCAACTACTGCTGCACTCTTCCTGCCCACATCACCTGGATTCCCTCCTTACATCTATTACTCATATACATGTAAACACAACCCCCTCGTCCTGCCTCTACCTATCTGATCAAGGGCCTAATTCAACTCAGCTCTCTAGCTCAGTTGAGTCGTTGCCTTGACCTGAGGAAGAAGAGTGCCTTGCTGAGCTTCTGTCCCTTTCATGTTCACTTCACTGTCTGCACTCCTGCACACTGGCAGGGTGGCCCATAAGCAGATTACTACTCAGACAAGTATTCCACCGAGCACTGTGAGAACTGGCATGTCATGTTGGCCAGACAACTGTCCAAACAAATGCCCAGAGTCACCTGATGTCTGAAGAGCAGGGAGATGACCTGGTGTACAACACCAAGTGTCTAGGCTGGGTTCATTACAGGCTTCATGAGCCAGAACCACATATTTTTCTCTTTAGGTGACTTCTTCCAAAAGAGCAACAAAAATGAAGTATATCTGGGGCCAACGGTTCAATCTTTTTTCAAATTTAATGTATGTGTGTATGTAAGGTAGTATTCAGTGAATACTTGAAAAATGTACAAATGGTTCATCCATACCTGTGCATGAGCGTATTCTCCACAGCAACTACAAGTAGGCTATTGTAAGGTGTTTAAAGCATTTCCTCAAGACAGTTTTTCTCTCAACATAAGTGCCTGTTTGAAGTTACCTGTTACTTTTGTTAAATAAAGTTTGCATGTTGAATTAAAAAAAGAACCTCAGGTCTCACACTATTCTATGCCAAATACTATCAGTTGAACACGACTGGCAAAAAACTGGAAAACATGTTGACTACTACTTCTATTTCACTTCTCTGACCATTGATCTCAGAAGAAATTATTACCTTCCCAAGGCCTTCACTATTGCTGTTCCTTTTGCCTAGAAAGCTTTTCCCTCAGATATTCACATGGCTTGCTAATTTAACTTATTATAGTATTTGCTTACGTATCACCTTCTGAAGGAAGATTTCCCCAAACTATCTAACACAGCCCATATGCCCTAGCCTATCTCACTCTATCCTTTTACTTTGCTTAAACTGTCTTTATTCTATTTCTTATGAAGCTTTGTTTATCTTCATCATCTCCACTGGAGCACATAGACAACACCTGTGTTTGTCATGCTGTCTACCCCAGGCCCATATCTGCCACATGATGAAGGAGATGGATAATTTTATGTGTCAAGTTGACTGGGTCATGGGATGCCCTGATCTTTGGTTAAACATTATTCTCGACATGTCTGTGAGGGTCTTTCCAGATGAGATTAACCTTTAAATCAGTAGAATGGATGATGTTGATTCCCTTCTCCAACAAGGACTGGCCTCCACCCATCCATTAGCATCTTGAATATAACAAAAAGAGTGAGGGAGAAGTCACTCCCTTTGACTGACTCTCTTCAAGATGGGACATGATCTTCTCTTGCCTTTGCATTTAGGCACAGACTGAAATTTATATTATTTGATCTCTTTGGACCCCAGCTTGCTCACTACAGATCTTGGGGGTTCCTAACCTCCACTAACACATAATCAAATTTTTTATAATTAATATAGATAGATACAGTACATAGATACTCGGACTGTACATTACATCTGCATTCGTGTTCAGCTGGCAAGGTCAGCAATATACCTCCACTGTCCTACCTCAGAGGTCTATCAGCTCTTTAGTGTTATGTCATAATTCAGTTCAAAGAACTCTTGATAGCTTTTAACTTTTACAACATATCCTTTGGTCCATCACATTAATGACATAATGCTTATCAGACCTAGTGAGCAAGAAGTCACACCTGCCCTAGACATACTGGTAAGACATTTGCATATCAGAGTGGAAAATAAATCCAACAAGAATTCAGGACCTTCTATCTCAATGAAATTTGTAGTAGTAATGTGGGACATAGAAAGACAACCTTTGTAAGATAAAGGATAAGTTGCTGCATCTGGCTCTTCCTATAAGCAAGAGAGAGGAACAACATTTAGTGGGCCTATTAGGATTTAGGGGTGGTGGGGAAGATATTTCTTCTTTGAGTGTGTTTTCCAGCCTATTTACCAAGTGATCTGAAAAGCTATTAGTTTTGAGTGGACCCCCCAAAAAGAAAAGGTTTTGCTATACATCTAGGCTGCTGTACCAGGTTGTTTTGCCTCTTGGACATATGATCCAGCATATCCAAAGGTGCTTATTATCAATGGAAGATAGGAAGGTTGCTTGGAGTCTTTTACAGGCCTCTACACGTGAACTGCAGTACAAGCCCTTTGGATTTCAGAACAAACCCCTGTCTTCATTCTTCAGATAATGATTTCTTTTCTGAGAAATAGCTCTTCACTTGGACTGGACTTCAAAGAGTCTAAACCCTTTGTTATAGGTCACCAAGTTACCAGGTGATCTGAACTGCCCATCATAAACAGTATTATCTAATCCAACATGCATAGCAATGAATGGAATTTTTAAATAATATATAATAATTATATAATGGAATTTTTAATAATATATTATATATGAGATTGAGCCTAAGCAAGCACCAAAGGAACAAGTTACATGAAGACACGGCTCAGTGCCCTTGGTTTCCGACTCCCGTTACACTGCCTTCGCTCTCCCAGTCTGCATTTATAGGCTCATGGGGAGCTTCCTACACCTGTTGACAATAAAAGAAGACTCAATTTACACTCTGGACTGCACAATATAGTCCTCTTCATCCTGAAGAAAAGACTTTAATCAAATATTGCAATGGCGTTTTGAAGTCTCAGTTACCGTGCCAACTAGGTAGCAACAACATGCAGGGCTGGGGTGACATTCTCCAGAATGCAATCTGAATCAGCATCCAATTTATGGTGCTGTCAGTTCCACAGACAAAATTCAAGAACCTAAGCACCCAATACCTAAACAGGAATGTCACTACTCTATAATATCTAGAGACACACTAGCCAAATTTTTGCTGCTTGTTCCCAGTCTTGTACTCTTCTGCCCTAGAGGTCTTAGCTCCTAAAAGAGCAATGCTTCCATCTGGAGAGACAGCGGACTCCTGGAAATTAAGATTGCTGCCCAGCCTTTTTGGACACCCATGCTTCTGAAACACACTCTATGATTACAGCAATGGAAAACACACAGTTCAACATGGACAGGACTACTAATGGCCTAGTCCTTTCAGGAATAAAAGTTGGCATCCCTCTACCAACTAAAGAACCACATCCAGCTGAAATGCTTGCTTAAGGTAAAGGAAATGTACAAAAATTAGTATAATTAAGCAGCTATAAATACCAGCTATGATCAGCTATGTCTTGGTTACTTTTCTTTCATCTCTGGGGAAAAACACCCAACACCCAAACTTAAGGAAGGAAAGGTTTATTTAGCTCACAGTGGAGGTTTCAGTTCACAATCAGCTGCTCCACTGTAGAGTGGCATGGTACAGGGGAAGCACTTCAAGGCAGCAGAAGACAGCAAAAGCAACAAGAGCAAAAGAGGGGAGAACAAGCCTCTTCTTCCTTACATTGTAAGCAGGCTACCACTCCACCCCCAGGGCAGGTGTAGCACCCACACCACCTCCATGCCCTCCTCTTGCACAGACTGAAGATATCTACAAAGTGAGGACACTGGATCCCTGCTGAGTCACTTAATTAAATTTCTAAACTTCTCAAATTGGCACAATGTATCAACCATTATGCCATGTTATAAAAACAAGAATATTGCCTCTTTATTTATTATGTATATTTTTCATATGTATCTATATAAATATATATGATAAGTACATTTCTGTATTTATTTATATACTAAGTAAATATCTGTCTTTCTCCTCTATTCACTTATGATGCAACCTTATATGTACTTACTTTATAGCACAGTATTTAATTATTGTCATTTTTGCATCATATTATGTAAATTAGGGGATATCAAGGGCAAGAGTACACATCACACAAAACAAACTTTTTGTAAATAGGACATGGAGGAGGGGTTGAAGGGAGGGTAGGGGAATGGGGAAAAGAAGTTATATCATGTACAGATACAAATTCTCTATGATGAATGTGATCATCACATATATCTAAAATGTACCAATAAAATATGATTGGAAACAAAAGAGTAAACATCATTCAAGAACTGTACCTCCTCTTCTGGACAAGGAGTAAATATATCTCTGATTGATGCAGGATAGCTTTTCATGGTAGGGGGACATACTACCTGGATATCATCTTCATTTGGCAATTAAGAGCAGTTTAAGGAGATTCCTATAGGGTGGACTTGTAATGGTTAATTTTGTGTCAACTTGCCTGGGTCACCGAATGCCTGTGTATTTGGTTAAACACTATTCAGAGTATGTCTTTGACAGTTTGTCAGGATCATATTGACTTTTTTTTTAATGTTTTGAGACAAGACCTCACTATGTAGTCCAGGTTAGCCTCAAACTCATGGGGATCCTCCTGCCTCAGCCTCCTGAGTGCTGGAATTACAAGGGTGTGCCACACCCAGTTCATATTAACATTTAAATCTCCAGACTGAGTAAAAAAGACGGTCTTCACCAATGTGGGTGGACCTGAATGAATTTATTGAAGGCTTGAGTAGAACAACAAGGCAGAATCAGGGAGAATCCAATTTCTTTGCCTATCCTCGAGCGGGGACATCAGTCTTCTGCCTTCAAACTCTGACTCACAATGGAAGTTACCATTTGGTTCTCCATGTTCTCAGCCTTTGGACTTCAGTTGAAAATTAGATCAATAATTCTCCTCTTTCTCAAGTCCTTAGGCTTCAGTTGGAGCCATACCTTCCCTCCTGGTCTCTAACTTTTTAACCTAACTTTTCAGCCTTCACAGTTCTTTTCAACATCTATATAAATATATATATATATGCATAAATATAAACCTAGTTGTTTGATTTCTCTGGAGAATCCAAAATTACGAAGTAAACAATCAACGAATGTTTACTTAATTACTGACCTATTTAGCTAGAATGCATCAGAGAAGTTAGACTATGAACCTAAAGGAACACTTTAAATAAACCATCCCATTTAATCTTCATAGCTTTATGTAATAGGTGTTTTTATTTTCTCTGCTTCATAGAGATGATCACTAAAGTTCAGTGAGATTAACTAATTCTCTTAAATCACATTATTACAATATTTTAAAAATTTCATTCTTAAAGAGTAGTACCTTTCCTTATTATTTCTGTTCTTTCAAATCAGTCAACTAGTCAGCTAAGCAACAAGAACATGCTGCACTTATCCTCAGTAAACACCAAAAAGAATTAAAGTCAGTATATCATAGAGATATTTACATACCCATCTACTGTGACACAGTATACAATAGCCAAACTATGAAAACAGCCTAGATATCCATCTGCAGATGAATGAATGGATAATGAAAATGTGATACACACACACATACAATGGAGTATTAACTTAGCCACAAAGAAGAACAAAATCATGTCAACTACAAAGAAAAAGATGGAACTAGAGATCATCGTGTTAAGTGAAATAAGCCAGACTCAGAAAGAAAAGGGTCATGTGTTTTCTCTTGTGTGGATTGAGGGAGGGGAAAAATGATGAGATATGAAAGTAGAAGGAAGTCTACCAGAGAAGTACAAGGAGGAAGGGGAAACAAGAGGAAATAGAGGAGTACTGAGGGGTAGAAATGATCAAAATACATTGTGCACATGTACAAGTATGCCAAACTGATACCCATTGTTCTATACAACCAATAAACAATAATAAACAATAATGTACTGGGTTTGTGAGTATGAGCCCTAAGTGATTTCCTCTAAAGAAATAAAGATACTGATCGAGCACAAATATCTTCCTGGCTCCAAAAACATTAGGTCAAAAACCTGTGACATCTTTACATGATCCTTTCATTTTTTAATTCTGTAGCTACTTAAAATAGAAAAAAAGAAATTAGAAAATCTGAATAACTACTAATGGCAAACAAGTAGAGTTCAGTGAAGCATTTCAAAATCACCTGGTCATTCTCAAAAATGTGGAGCCCATTTTATTAGTAATATGGGAATTTTGTATTACCCTAGACTAAGACGTCTGTCCCTGGTAGTCTTAATTTAAAAAGCAAAAACAAAACTTTTCCCCCACAGCAATCTATATCAGAGGTTGATCAATCTTTTCTGTAAAAGTTCAGGTAGCAAAAATTTTAGGCATTGTGGACCCCATAGTCTCTGTCACAATGGCTCAACTCTACTGAGATAGCATGAAAACAGACACAGACAATAAATAAATGACAGATATGGCTGCATTCCAAAGACACTGCCTTTCTACAACTAGGAGGTGGACAAAATTTGTCCTGAGAGTTGTAGTTTGCCAGGTCCCTGATACAGTCTTGAGCATCCTATACTTAACTTAGAAAACATAACAGAGAAAGATACAACCTTTATTCAATCCACCGAAAATTACTCACTGATGTGAATACTGGCACTAGTACTGAAGAATAAGTTGAGAAAAGTTAGAAGTTAGCGATAGTTACAAGAGTATATCTTGAATAAAAGAAGCTAAGTCATTCAATAATCTGAGAAACTGCCACTTTAAGACAGGTGCACAAAATGTTGCTTAATATCACCATTTTTTGTAGCAGACTCTTAAACACTGCTAGTTCACTCATATAATTCCCATCCTGCTACAGACATCAACCTGCCCTGGAAGAAAGTGGACTTATTACTTTCCCCACAATTACGACAACTTGTATACTGAAGTATCAATACGAATTACATAACAGTATCTACTAATTATTTGTTAGGCTATTCCTCATCATTCACTCAATTCTTTAAGACTAATTTATTCAACAAAAAATCTTCACAGTCAGAATTTTCAAGTTTATTAATTCAAGCTGAGCTTCAAATTATAATAAATTGCACTGAGAAACCTACAATGAAAATCTGTAAGATGAAAACAACATCCAGTACCAACTTCTGAGCATCAACTTCCACCAAATACATGGTCCCAACCACAAACCACCATTAAATGTTTTTATTGATTTGCTAGAGTTACTGTAACAACATATCACAAATTGGGTGGTTACGCACAAAAAAATGCATTGTCTCACAGTTCTGGAAGCTGGAATTTTGAGATAAGGCATCAGTAGAGTTGGTTCCTCTTGCGGAAAATGAGGGAGAATTTGTTTAGGCCCTCTCTCCTAGTTTCAAGTGGTTTGCTGATAATCTTTGGCATTTTTTGGCTTGTAAATGCATCATCCTGCTCTGCCTTCATTCACAAGATGTTCTCCCTGTCTGCCTTTCTATGTGTCCAAATTCTCCTTTTTATAGGGACATCGAGCTTATTGGATCAGGGCCCACTTTAATGAATTCATTTAAAGTTGATGATACCCAAAGGCTCTATTTCCAAGTAAGTTCACTTTCACAGGTATTTGGGGTTAGGACTTCAACTCATTTGGGGGAAAGGAAAATTCAACCCATAATAGCCGTAAGGGCTCCCAAGCTAGGCCAATAAAACTTTTTATAATGTTATTTAAAATTTGAACTGAAAGAGTCCAGATAGCTAAAGTGGTCATATGTAAATCTCAAGGGCTATTGGTAACCACGTTTTCTACCACATAGACACATGTCAGCAGCAGCAAGAGAAAAATCTAACATGCCCAAGAGATGGAGATAACAACAGTGAAAACCAAAAAACATGGAGCTGTGATGGTATTTGAGATACTGTCTCCAATACACCTCCTTCTTCCAAGGCTTCCTTCTACTTTGTGTACCTCTGCAATTTGCAAGCAAAAAAAATTAACATTTTTTAAACATTTTTTTGCAATGAATCTTCAAACATCCGTTCTCCACTATATCCAACTAACAGATTCCATGGCAAGATTGGATTACAAGGAATGCTTCATAATGCTAATTCTTACAGATACATATTCTACCAGATACAGGATTATAAGATACCAACATGTTATTGAATAAATAAATGTTCCAGTCAATAGAAATGAAAATATCACTGAAACATTAAGAGTATTAAGTATAAAAAAAAAAAGCCAGGCGTGGTGGCACACTTCTGTAATCCCAGCACTCAGGAGGCTGAGGCAGGAGGATCGTTGAATTTTTGAGACCAGCCTGGACTACAAAGTGAGCTAAGACCAGCCTTTACTGCAAAATGACACTCTGTCTCAAAAATACAAAAAAAAAGCGTTAAATATAAAACAATGCCAATAAAGGCTTTGATGATTGGATAGAGATGATTATGATGTTGAAGTGTAATGACACAGACTTTCTGTGTTGGATATAAAGTATCATTAAATACCTCTTCCTTAACTATCTTCTCATAGATTTGCTACATATTTTAAAATGTATTTTGCAAATAATCACTTTCAGAATATATCTGCGGAACTTGTAAAACAGGAATGGTAGGGGATTGTTTCTTTGAGAGGTGAGAAGACTACAGGAAAAGAATTTGTCCCAAGGGCATAAAAAAACTAAAGGTCAATCAGATAATAGTGGTCACTAACAATTTTCTTCAAGCTCAGCCCCATGGAATCCTAAATACTGTGAAAGATGAAAACCAAGGAGAAGATGTAATTTTGTTCCCTCAACTCTCCACGGGCCATGCAGAGTGCTGATCAATCTCATTATCTCATTATTATGTCTGTTATGATTTGGATCTGAATTGCTCCCCCAAAAGTTCATGTGTTCAGAGGTGGAGCTTTTGAAAGTGATTGGATCCTAAAGGCTCTAATTTCATTAGTGGATTGATCTTTGGGTGGATTCATAATTTAATAGCATTATTGGGATATAATGAAAATTTAGGAGGTGGAGTAGTTGAAGGAAGTGAGTCATGTTGATAATGAGATGATATCCTGTCCTGGGTGCTTTCCTCTCTTGCTTTTTTACCTTTCTCTGCTTCCCAGCTGCCATTAGGTGAGCAATTTTACTAGACCACGCCATTTTGCTGTGATATTTCCCCCCTTAACTCAGGCCTCCATCAATGGAAACATTCAACCACAGACAAAAACCTCTGAAACCACGAGGTAAGACAAACCTTTCCTGCTTTGGGTTGTTTTTCTCTGGTATTTGTTGAGAGGGATGAAAAGCTGACTAATATAGTGGTTTTGGCAACAGCAGGATGATACAACGATCAGTTATTCACATCTAACAAAGCAACCTTGAGTAACCAGAAGATGACACTAGCAACATTGACACCAGTGGCTTCCTGAGTAGGGTGATGTAATTGCCACTTTTGGTGGTGTTGACATAATGAACCAAGGAAGAAAATAGTTGAGCTGATGTGGCAGTTCATAGTTGTATTAGAGACCACCTCCTAGTGATGTCCAGAATTGTTTGAGTGGAATATGAGGATTGTATCTCCTATAAAAAAGACTGAAGAAAAAAATAAGACTATTTCTGTTTATGACTATTATTATAACACTTTTTGCCCCTTTGTTGGTTTAGCCCAGGAAACAAGAGTTGATGAAAAAAATAAATATTTTTTAACAAATACTGAAATAAATTTTTACATATTTTCAACTATTATGTGTGATTTATGGTTTTACCCATTTTTAAATATTTTGATTGCACAAATAAACCATTTTAGCATTTCATCATTTTTAAAAATCACAATAACATTTGCTAAAGTTTCATCCGAACAGTACCATCAGTTTAAAGATAAAGGGCTAGACATTAAAAAAAACCTCCAGTGACAGATTTTGGCTTTTACTTGTTGTTTAATTGCAAAGAATTCCAAGAGAATTTTTTTTTAATTATGACTAAAACAGCTGAGTGAAAAACTTGATAAATATTTTGAGTATAAACAAATATTAAATTTTTAATTTAAAATGATATTATTTTTCACATTCTCAAATATCTAATTTTACTGAAATTTTATTTTACTTTTGTTTTGTTGTTTTGTTTTGTTTTTTGAGAAGGGTTTCACTATGTTGTTCAGGCTGGCCTTGAACTCCTGCCATAGCCTCTTGAGTGTGGGAATTACAGGAGTGCACTACCACATCTAAATTCCCCTTAATTGTGTAATTCTAATTCCCCTTAAAGTTGTGTGTATCTCAGTGAACAACATTGTTTACATGTAGCAAATATATATCTATAGGATTTTATAATATTTAATGTTGAAAACAAGGTCTTGTTAATATTATGCTATAATCTTATTGTTACAATGATTTAAGGAGCCTTCAACAGTTATCTGACTTAGGCCTGAACTTCCAATATAGAATCACTAAATTTTAATTTTCTAAGATAATTCTACAGGACATAAGTGCCTCCAGGCTTTAAAAAAAAAAACCTTTTGTTTTATTTCACTTACAACTAAGAAAGACAACTTCTAGGGTCAACTAAGTTTAGAAAATTGTTGGTTAATATCAAACAGGCTTCAAAGTTGATCTTCAGACAATCTGTTCTTCTAAAATATCATTTATTCTTTACAGTTTGCCTAAATTTCTAGCTACGGGAGGGATTAAATTAACATTTGGAAGAAAACAGCATACTTTGTCTAGACAAACATGGCAGGTGCTGGGTCCAGACGTCCCTGGGAAAGAGCCTGTGTCCTTTGGCTCTTTCTTCCCTAACCCACTGGAAAATGTTAACAAGGAGTTCTACGCGTGGCCACTGCACAAGGCTTTCTCCCGAGCTCATGCCTTACTTTCAACTCGACTTTGGCTCTGAGAACTGAAGTCCTGTCAATCAACAACATCACATCTTTCAATCTAATATGTCATGCACTATATTTATTATTACTATTTTGAGTTTTAAATTATTCAAGAAAGAGTTGCTAAGGGATTTTTGGGAAATTATGGTACTTTAGACAAGATTAAATTACATGATGAAAAATTCACATCTTTTCTCTAATTAAATTACAAAATGATCATAACAATGACCTTTGGACAACCAAATAGCTTTTTGTGGGGCAAATGAGAAAATCTATTTACTTTTGTTGCCTTAAAAACATGATGTTGGGAGAGGTGAGTATACATTTTCTAAAGTATTCTTTCACTCATTTCCCTACTTAATTAAGCATGACTTTTGTACATAGCAACACTTCTCAGTTGATTATCAACAACTACTTGCATGAACCACAGTGCAAAAATGCGGTTAGAAACTACCAAGAAAAAAGTGCTTCCTATTTTTCAGCTTTATAAAAAGAGAAAGGGTGTGGTTAAACAATAATATATTTTAAGATAGCCAGAGTTCTGCTGAGACAACTGAGACTAAAAATGGTTGTTTGTCAAAATATTGCAATATCTTTTAAACAAGTATTTTCTAAAATGAAGTGTTTTATTACATAAATTGAACCTAGAGCATCATATATTATAAGTAAAGCTTGCTTCCAACTTTCTAAACCTCTCAACCTCATAGAGGAGCAGAAGGGACAGATCAAGTAGAAAAAAACATACAGGGACTAGTCCATTCTAAGAGGTAAACTGAAAAAACTGAAAGTTCAGAGATAATTTTTTTGTTTTAAAGAAAAAGGCTTAGAGGGCTGAGAATTTAGCTCAGTTGCACAGCGCCTTCCTGGTAAGCATGGGGTCCTGAGTTCGATTCCCAGAACCAAGAAAAAAAAAAGAAGAAGAAAGAAAAAGTCTTAGAGAAAAGCATACAACACAAAATAAGAGGGAAGAGAAAGAAGGTAAAGAGGGTAGAAAGCAATTGTAAAAGGATTAAAAATAGATGTATGCATGGTGTTAATTCTTTTTTCTTCCAAAACAAAACTAGCTTGAAAAAAGTTTGCTAAGTTATGGGAAGCACAATCTGTGACTACCCCAAAATTACAGAATTGAAACTTTACTGTCACCAAAGTAGCACTTGTGTTTCACAATTATATGCTCTGCCTAGCATTTCTAGAACATGATGATCACCTGCTACCTCATCTGCATTCTGATTCCACAGCTTGCTTTCTCTACTTCCTCCACTGCAGGGCTGGTGTTCACAGTGGGCTATGCTAGGCATGAAGTCTCAGAATGCGGAAAGTACAGCTTTAAGAGCAGAAGATTCCTGGTCTGTAGGCAGCATGGGGAAAGAGTGGGAGTTCTTTAGACACCCGTGTAGCAACTGATTCAGGCCTCGATTACCGCTAGATGCTACCTGGGTCTCAAAGTATTATTCTACAAATAACTTATGAATTAGAGAAGAGAAAGTTAATGCTCACAGTGGAGAAATCTAAAAGTCACCGTCCTAACAGAGTGATCAAACTTAGCCTTGCCAACAGTGGAGCAGCCTGACATTGAGCTATGTACCATTTCTGCCCAAAATACCTTAACCTAAATCTAATAGTGAGGAAACAATCAAACAAATACAGAATTGGGGACACTCTCTATGACAAGTGACCTGAACTTTTCAATAAAGATAGTAGCATGAAAAACAGAGAGAGAGAGAGAGAGAAACAGCTCTGTTAAAAAAGATGAAAGACACCCTACTCAAATGTTATGCATGTTCCTAGATTGGTTCCTACAAAGAAACTATACAGATATAAAAGACACTTGAAGATAGTTCTAAAACTTTAAATATAGGAAGCATATTAAATGGTGTTATTGAGTTGTTATTACTAGTTTTCTTTTCTGTGAAAAGATTTATTATGTAGGAGAATCCCTTTTCTTAAGAGATTCAGGCTACATACTTGAATGTGAGAGGATGCCTAAAATTTACCTTTGAACAGGTCCCTGGGCCAGGTGTAGTGGCTCAGGCCTATAATCTCAGCACTTGGGAAGCTGAGGCAGAAGGATCACGATGAGTTCAAGGCTACCCTGAACTGCATAGCAAGACCCTGTCTCAAGAAAAAAACAAAGAAAAATCCACCAAAACTGTGTGTGTGCGTGTGTGTGTGTTTAAATCAAAGTTGGCACAGTAGAGCCAGTAGTTTGGCTCAGTGGCTTAAGCACCTGCTTGGCAGGTGCAAGACTGTGAGTTCGATCCCCAGTACCGACCAAAAAAAAAAAAAAAAAAAAGAAGAAGAACAAAGTTGGCACAATACCAATTTATGAACTAGGTAGAAGGTATAAAAGTGTTCAGTGTACTGTTACAAAATTTTTGAAAGTTTAAAAATGATCTAAATAGGAGAGAAGCCACCAAGAAATCAACTAGCTAGCCTTTCTGGTAGGCTGCGCAAGCTGCACAGGTTCCAGGTAAAGTCAGACAGCACCTCCCATGAGCCTACTGGCATGCGGGCTGAGAATCAAACACCGTGTGTGTGTTCCCACCCCCCACCCCATAAGCAACCGCTGGTTCAGAGGACAGGCTGAGTTGATAGTAACTAAGGTACGTAAAGCAGCTACATGTTTGTATTGTTTGGTTGGTTTTTCAGGCCTGGGGCCAACAGTCTGAGCGTCTCTTGGGAGGATAACAGTATGCAATATAGCAAATATGGCCGGGCGTGGTGGCGCACGCCTTTAATCCCAGCACTCGGGAGGCTGAGGTAGGCGGAGCGTTGTGAGTTCGAGGCCGGCTTGGGCTACAACGCGAGCGCAAGGCTGGCCTGAGCTACATAGTGCGACCCTGCCTCAAAAAACCAGGGCTGGGAGTTTGGCTCAGTGGCTTAAGCGCCTGCCCTGGCAGGCACAAAGCTGTGAGTTCAATCCCCGGTGCCAAAAAAAAAAAAAAAATATATAGCAAATATGGGGGATTTCATCCTATCTTGTGCTTGAAGTCCAATATTATTCTCACTGTTTTGCTTTGTTCTGATTAATTGTTTTTGCTTTATTCAATATTCTGTTTTGATTGGTTTTATTCTGTTTTGTTTTTGGCTTGATTTTGCTATACCTGATGGAAGGTATAGCAAAAACTATTGTGAAGATAACAAGATGTACTATGGTAGCTATTGTTGTTTTCCTAGTATCCGCTTAAAGTTCTGTACCAAATTTGCTGCATTGTTTTGATTGACTTAGTTCTGCTTTGTTTTGTTGGATTTTACTATCTTTAAAATTTTTTAAAAATGATCTAAATGGAAAGTCAGGTGGCAAGGGGATATTGTTAGCCTTAAAGTCATAGAACCCAAAACATTGAATTTGGAATTTGTGTTTTGGCCTTGTGCAAGTCACTCCAACCCTCTGAGCATAAAAAGGATATCACTGACTTGCTGCATCCATAAGACTGTTGCAAGGGTGTATAATGAATGTGAAAGGTGTGTCCGTGAACTATGAACACTCCAGAGTTCTCAACTGCAGTCCATGGACAAAAGTCAAAGCTCCATGAATTGAGAGAGGAAGCTCATGAGTTCTAACTAAGATCTAGCATTTTTGTCAGTCATACAGGTAGGCAAGAGTTAACATGTCATGAATTTAGTACATAGTAAGAGCTCAATAGATGTGATCTCTGTTATAATGGTGAGTTATCCTAAGCTGAACGAATGATGGTCAGGAAAAGCATGAGTCAATGACAGCTTTTACAATCCTGCGTCCTCTTTTTCCTTCCACATCTGAAAGGACACACCTACTCTGAGCCAACCCTGCATGAAAGACACTCTGTGACTGACTCATGCTTTCCATGGTCTTCATTTGTGCAATTTAAAACAAATATTGTAACAGCAGAACTAACGCAATGTGCTCCAAACCAAACTCGTGATCATCCCTGCAAAAAACTACACACTCAAACCATCTCCCAATATGGCACTCCAACAATTCAAGGGCTCAAGTCAGAAACTTTGGTGTCATCTTGTCTCCTCTGCTCTCCACCTCTAATCCTTTAGGAAATTCTCTTGGCTATCTTTTTAAAATATATGAAAAGTCCAATTATGTCTTACCATCTCCACTACTATTACTCTAATCCAAGCTGCCAGCATCTCCTATCCAAAGTCTAGAACAGCAGCCTCTCGTCAGGCCTTACTGCTTCTTCTCTTACTACTTTGATTTTATCCTCTTTACACTCAATTATCCTTTTAAAATATGGCAAATCACCAGTTCTTCTATTTAAAATCTTGCAGCGGGTCCCATTTCCCTCAGAGTAAAATTCAAAGTCCTTCAGATGATCTCAAGGACATAGCTATCAACTCGTACCTCTACCTCCACCGTTTTCCAACCACATTCACATCCTTGTAGTCCCTTAAACATACCAGATGTGCTTCCACCTTAAGATTTTTGCACTGCATGTTACCACTGCTTTGGGGTACTTTGCCCCCAGATATTGATGTGGCTAATTCTATCATCCTCTAGTCTCTGGGTAAGTAGTGGTAAGGCCTACCCTGTCAATCCAATTAAAATAGCAACCCACCTGAGGTTAACAATCCCCTTCATCTTGTGCTGCTTATTTTTTCTATAATATTTAACACCTTCTATCTTATAAATAATTTCATTACTTATCTATTTCCTTCTGCTAAATTATAAGCTCCACAGAGGCAAAGGGTTTCTTATTGTTTCTTTGTATTTTTAAATTAGTTATGCATTTCTGTTATTCATTTTGTCTTTCTTTCAATTTTTGTGTGGTAAAATACATACAACATAAAATGTACTATTTTAACCATTTTAAGAATACAGTTCAGTGGTATCAAGTGCATTCATACTGTGTGCACACAGCCAATCTCTAGTATTCCTTTCTCTCTGTAAAACTGAAGCTCTATCATCATAAAGGGATCAGCCACCCAAAAAAACTGCTCACTGAAAGCCTCCGGAGCCATTAAACAGTATCTCCCCATTCTAATTTACTTGCATTTTATAAGCACTCAGAATAATATCTACCATATTATCTAATTATATATCTTAACATCTAATAATGGATATGCCTAATATCTTAATATGTTTGTAGACTAAGTGAATAAATGCCTCATGTAAAACTTCAGATGTCATCTCTATGGGGATGATTTCCAAATTTATAACTCAGACACATGAATTCTACTTCAAATTTCCCCAGTTTTATCTAAATCATGCATTCCCCTTAATGATTGAAGTATTATTCTATTTGAAGTATCAGTACTATTTGAAACATGTATTTTTGCATCTTTGTATTTGCTAGTATCACGAGTATATTATTTTTGATATAGCACATATTTAATAAGGTCCAGTAAGTGAATACATGACTGAATACCAGAGCCATAATGGTTAGGTCTCCCCCTACCTCCAAATTTAACCTCTTGTGTTTTAGCACCTCCTCCACATCTGCCAACATATGAGATATTCTGAATAGGAAAAGAATAGGTAAGTGAGTTAGAAAATGCATAGGACTATGTTTTCCAGTACCATAGAAATCAACATTTAACATCACATGCCATGGCTGTACATGTACCTAGGCCCGGTGGATGAGAAAAGATGGGAAGCAAGGAAGAATCTAATCACCATACTCACATTGAAAATTTGAGGTAAAACAGCATCTTTCCAAGAGTTGGAGCAGTTTGTGAGTCTCCTGGTGCTCTTGAGAGAAATATTGAAATGGAAAACCCAGGAAGCCACATTTGCTACTCTTGCACCCAAAAAGAAAAGGGAAGATATAGCACCACACCTTAAGTAGAAGGTCAAAGAGTCTAGAATCCATCCTGTGATACCTATTATTAGTAGTGAGGAAGAAAACATTTAGGATGATGTATGACTGTGTCACTCAAATTTACTTCCACCTAGCCCCTAGGAAATGCTCCAGATTCTTTGGCAGAAGCGCCTGTAAATTAAGACGCAGGCTAACATTGAGATCCTGAAACAGAGCTGTGAGCAGTGGTGAAGAGGAAACCCTTTCACTCCTCTGTGAAAGCAGAAGGGGTGGCAGCTGCAGTGGGAGGAGGGGTAAATGAGACAGAGCCAACTGGACTGGGGCAGGCAGTAGAGGGTGACAGCTGCCCCAGGAGCAAATCTCTAACAGCCACTGCGGAGAGGGCATGAGACGGGGTGTGGGAGGGCTGAAAGGTCCAGGGACTTAAGTTAAGCCTTGGAAGTCATTATTTAGCACCCCCCCCATTTTTCTCCATGGCTATTAATGCAACGAAAGGAACGTACAATTAGATACACTCAGTAATTATCACTTCTTCAAATTGAAGCTTCAGCTATAAAATGGGTCATTGAAGATCTGTGTGTCCTAACTTATAGAATTCTGCATTCTAAAATTTCACACTGGTTGAATTTTTTTCCTCAAACTGTGGGGCAAAGCTCCCTGAGCTTAGATCTAAAAAAGTTGAAACTAACTTCTAATGGCAGTTGAACAAAGTCAAACCGTCTGCCTCACATCCCAGACCCTTGTTCCTTGCCCAGTGCCTCTATTTTTAAACACTTCTGTTGTGTCACCTAGATGAAAAGCTGTAGCTTCTTTGGAGGCTAAAGGAGTAGGGAATTGTGTGGTGATGGGAGGGAAAAAAAAAAACAAAAAAACAAAAAAAAACCTGTCTACTTTCCTAGGCTCCTTCTGCTGGCCACAACCTAAACTGACAAGCAACAGACCAAGTTGTGGAACATGAACTTCATAGCACTCAGAAAATTCCTGCTGCATCTCTTTCAACTGCATCAAACTTTCTGAAAGATCTTAGTATATCTTCTTCACCAGCATTTGGTGGTGTGTCTTCTAACTGATTATAAGTACCACCGTAGGAGATTCTTTTCCAATGTTCTCTTCAGTTCTGAGAACAGTAACTCTGATCCCAAGGAAAACACTAGCCAGCCCCATGGTGTTCTGCTAGTGACAGAAGACTAATGTGAAACAGGCAGGCACCCTTATCATGTGGTGCAAAGTGGGGGAAAAATCAGTTTTGCTCAATATTTGAATCACAGATTACACACCCTTCAGAACCTTTGAATCTGAAGAATTCTTCCTGAATTCCTAAAAGATGAAAGGATGTATTGAGAAAAAAAGATCAGAGATAAAGGATGTTACTAAGAAGTAAGTAAAATGGCAACAGAAATGAGAAATGAAAGGTCCAAAATGAGAATGAGAAAAAACTTCTTCAAAAAGTGCATCATTGGCCATTTATTTTAATTTGCATTTGTTTAACGTATAAGTGGTCTCATACCGTTGTCTGTCCCCACCCCTCAAAATTAAAAATAAATAGTCTTACAAATGATGATAAAAATCTGTTTGTTGCCATGCAAAGAAGCCATTCCTGTTTCTTTTTGTCTAAAGAATCCTGATTTTGTGGCAAGAATTGAGTCAAGTAGTAAACAACGCTGGGTTTGGAAGGCATATGTTTCTGTCTCAACTAATCAATTTTGTTATTATCGTAGCACAGAAACAGCAATGGATGGTACAAAATGAATGGGCATGGCTGTGTTCCAATAAAACTTTATTTATAAAAACAGGCCCCATGATGGAGTGTTTTGTTTTGTTTTGTTTTGTTTCACAGACTACAGTTTGCCAATCTGTTTCCCTTTTGCTAATGATTATCCAAGCAGAGGCAAGTAACCTAATTCTGCCCAGTAAAAAGTAAGGGAAAGTCTGCTAGGAGGTTTCTGATAATAATTTTCTTTCATGATAAGAGAAAAAGGATATGGAGAGAAGATCTTTTGATACTCTCCCTCCCTTTCTGATTTGGACTCTTGTCAAAAGACAATACTTTAAACGTGGCAGCCATCTTGTCTGCATGGCAGCCATCTTTCCTCATGAGACTAAATTATAACAAAAGCCAATGAGTCAGGAGAAATAACATGGCAAAATGAAAAGACATGGGCTTCTCACGGAGTCACTGAATTGTGTCTCCCTTCAGATTTCTTGTTTAAAAAAAAATCAGTAAATACCCTGATCATTAAGTCATAGCTGCTCTGGTTCTCTGTAATTTGCTGGTACAAGCATTCCCAATTCCCAATTGATCTATCATCTGCAGAAGCTCGAAATTTAAATGAAGAAGCTCTAATGTCACTGTGAAATCTGTCTGAAAAGTTTTTTGGTTGTTTTTTACTTGTTTTGTTTTGCTAATTTTCTGATGATTCTGGGGATTTATTCTAGGGCTTACATAAACTAGGCAAGTGTTCCAGCACTGAGCTACACCCTTGACCCCTACTTGTGTTATTTTCTACCACAGAATTGAGTCATGAATGCCTATAAAAGGAAAACAGAGTAAAAAGAAAAACACTACAGAATTTCTAGAAACTATAGCTGTTAAGGAGATTGTACTAGCACTGCCTATAGATACCGTGGAAGAATCACAACTCTTACCAAAGACATCATTTTACATAGGGATAACTTTAGGTACACATATGTGGTCAGAGACAAGGTATTAATTCTCTAGGCCAGGACTTGCTAACCACAGATCACTTTTATTTGTAAATAAAATTTTATTAGAACACTGCTCTTTTATTTACCTACAGTAGTTCTCCCTTATCTGCAATTTGTTTTCCATAGTTTTATTTACCCATCATCAACCATGGTGTGAAAATATTAAATGGAATATTTCAGAAATACAAGTTCATAAGTTTTAAAATTGCTTGCCATTCTGAGAAACAAGATGAAATCTTGCACTATTCCATCCTGCTTAAAACATGAATCATCCCTTTGTCAAGTGTACCCATGCTACTTGCTTATTAGTCATTTAGAAGCGTCTCTGTTATCAGATGGACAGCCACAGTGTTACAGTGTTTGTATTCAAGTAACCTTTACTTCATTATTATGTATTGTTAACCTCTTACCGTGTCTAATAAATTAAACTTTATCTTAGGTTCATGTATGTAGGACAAAGTAGTCTATATATAAAAGTCAGCACTATCTACAGTTTCAGTCATTCACTGGGGATTTAGAACATGTCTGCCTCAGGTAAGAGGGGAACTATTATATTGTCAATGACTGTTTTATACTACAAAGGCAAAATCTGAGAAGTTGCAGCAAAGTACACATGGCCCAAAAAACTCTAAAATAATTACCATGTGGCCCCTTACAAAAAATGTTTGTTGACAGTCTAGACCAGTTCCCATCACCCTCTAGTCTAGTCCCTAGATTTATAGATTCGTTCATCAATCTTTTCATATTACAGATAAAGAAGTGAAGTCCTTGAAAGTATAAGTGACTTAAGGTCATGTGCAGAATGAGACTCATTACACATTCATGAAGAATATTCACTAGATGTTACACATCAAATGATCCTGGTTAAAGCTGGTAGATTTTTTATGTTTTTCAAAATACATCTTAATTCCTAGGCCTTCAGGATTTTCTGTAGTTTAAAAGGGATTTGTTCTGTACTAATATAATCAATAAGCCATACATAACATTTTGTTTTAATTAGCAAATGTTTACTCTTTGAAATAGAATTAACATAATTTCTGCTGTAGGTAGTAGCCAATGTTCCAACTTCACGTTTTTTTCCCCTTACTTGCTGTGATAGTGAATTCCCCTTACTTGCTGTGATAGCGAATTGTGGTGTCAACTTGAAAAAGAAACACCTAGTGGATTGGTTTAACACAATGCTGACTGACTTACTAAAGATGGAAGACCCACCCCAAGCGTGGGTGTTACCAGCCAATAGGTTTGTAGCTTAGAAAGGATAAAAAGGGAAAGAAGAAGGACGTTTCACTTTCACTTCTTGGAAGGAGCTCTAATCTTCACCATTGCCTTTGGACTCCAGTCTTCGGGCTTCCTGTAAACTATTCAGCCTTTCAATGCATAGCCTTCAGCTTCCTGATGTGGATTCACATGGGATGCTACAGTGAGCTCCAGGTCTTCGACCTATGATTGGATCCTCCGACTCTCCAGTACACACACGACCCTTTTGCTCTTCCATACCTGACTCTGCAGCCAGCCATTGTAAGTCTACCTTGCAAATCCTTTATATATCATATAGTAAATCTTTTCTTCTGTTGAATCCTGACTGGTATACCTGCATTCCACTCCTCAACAAAATATTCCCTCAGATAGCTAAACCTGAGTCCAGTCAATTTGCCTCTTTAGAACAGAGCCAGGATCTTGGAAGTAATGGGGAAAAAATGATTCTTAAGTGTCTCACAATTCATATACTTGAATTCAAGTACTTTGTCAGAAGAGAATGCCTATGACCCCCCCAAAAAACACCTACTTACTATTACTTTAGGCAAAAGTATTTGGCTAATAATACAACAGGAGAAGAGAACCAGGAAATTAGGGGAGAAAAATGGAAAAGCTATAGACAAGCACACAGACAGAAGGTGGGAAAATGATTCAGTGTAAACAGCATGATCAAGTGGGCAGAAACCTGGATCTAAGATGCAGTCATATGGTTAATAGCTTTTAGATCTTGAACAAACAAGAAAACTTCTTTAATATTCAACATAGTAATCTGTAAAATGAATCAATTATCCTGGATCAATGTTTACTATATTATGTCCTAACAAAACAGTGATTTTTATGAGATGATTCAGAGAGGTGCCTGCAAACAAGATTATGTAGTAAATGAAATTAAGAAATGCTGCATAACTTTGCATAGCCTCCCCCATCAGAAATTTAGAATGTATATCATTACAAGAAAAGTTCAGAAAACTACTGAAATAAAATGTTTTTAAGCCAATGTGCATCCTAAAGTTTTTAAATGATGAGACCCACTCTTTTATCTTTAGAAATAACTATTAGCTTAAGGAAAACAATTGCTTTCACAATGCACAGTTTGAAACCCATAACCTAGATGATTCCGGAGGTCCTTTCATGTTTTTAAGATACTAGGTGTTTATTTTAAAACTAAGTATTGAGCACCAATTACTATATATCTAAAATTTTGTTCCAAGCAACTAATGAGAGAGGGAGAGAGAGAGAGAGATTTCTAACCTCATGGACATATCCAACATCAGGAAGATATCATATAATATATATAATGTAAGCTCATAGAGTGATAACATCTATAAACACACATAAAGCGTAGAAAGATAGACTAGGAAAAGATACCAAAAGTAAGCTAACTATAAAAGGGGTCCAGAGAAGGCCCCTTTGTGGAGAAACGATCTGTCCTGGGACATGTTAGAGTACATGAGGCTGCCACAGGAGAATCTGGAGAAGAGTTTTATGGTAGAACGAACAGTCTGTGTTGGTAGGTTAAAGAAAAGCAAGAAGGCCTGTGTAGCTAGAGCAGAGCTGGAGGGAGAGAGGTGGAAGATGTGATCAGACAGGTTGTATGGGACCATTTCCTGTGAGGTCTTGTTGGGCGTGGACAATACTTTCAAATTTGCTCTGGATAAAGCAGCATTCAACTTGGATGGAGAGTTTAGAGCCAAGGAATAATAAGCTATCATCATTCTTAGTGATAAACGTCTTCTTCTTAGGATTGAGAAATAAGGCAAGCATGTTTATTCTTGGCACTTCTATTCAGCTATTTACTACGGGTTTTAGTATAGTGAGTCAAGAAAAAAATAATAAAAGAATAGATACTAGAAAAAAGAAGTGGAATTACTTTTATTTGTAGCAACATGATCATATGTATAGATGATTCTAAGGAATCTGTAAAAAAAAAATTATTAGAATATGAAATGAATTAAGCCTGGCATGGTGGCACATGCCTATAATCCCAGCACTTGGGAGGTTGAGGCAGGAGAATCATTGTGAGTGCGAGACCAGCCTGGGCTACAAAGTGAGCTCAAGCCCAGCCTGAACTGCATAACAAGACCCTGTATCAAAAATTAAAAAAAAAAAAAAGAAAGAAAGAAAGAAAGAAAGAAAGAAGGAAAGAACAAATATGAAGTGAATTAAAATCACAAGATATGTCAATATTCAAATGACTAATTGCAGTTCTACATACTAGCAACAAATATTGGAATATAAGAGAATTAACTATACCATTTATAGTATTAAAAACATGAAAAGATAGAAATTTAGTAATAGATATCCAAGACCTCTACACAGAAAACTAAAAGACATTGCTAAGAGAAATTAAAGAATACCTGCATAAGCAGAGAATTAAGGTATGTTTGTGGGTTGGCAAATTCGGTATTGTTAAAGTGGCAATTCTCTCCAAAATGATCTACAGACTCAGTGCAATCTGGATCAAAATTCTAGGAATTTTTAAAAAATTAACAACCTGATTCAAAAATGTATATGGAGAAGCAAAAAATCGAGACTAGCTAAAATAAGCTTTAAAAAGAACAATGAAGTTGGAGGGATTGTATTAGCTTCAAGACTTACTATGAAGCTAATGTAATCAAAACAGCATGGTATTAATATA
>RJWM01025487.1:0-29280 GCA_004363535.1 Dasyprocta punctata | reverse complement strand
GGGGGTTAATTTAGGGCTAGGTATACTCTTATGTTTTATAGGCTTTTAGATAAGGACACCATTAAGAGAGTACTTGTTAATAGTACTAACATACTTCTAGGCTTTAAACTAGGTATACATTTTATGACTATGCTAACTAATCATATGACTGTAAAAACCATGCTATTATAGAGACATCCGTTGCTTTTCTTTTTTTTTATCTAAACTTCTGACCCTGGCCAAAAAGGGGATATATAACACCTTGTTTGAGCTTACAATAAACGAAGCAGATTCACACAGTCTCTGAGCTGTTTGTGTGTCTGTTATCCACGCGCCGACGCTCAGCCCACCTTCGGGGACTCTGTGGACCTAGCCCGGCTAGACCGCGGCAGAAATGAAAAACTTAAGGAACAAGAAGGCAGTAGCCAGTGGTGCCATCACCCTGACATGGTACTCACTGCACAAGAAGAGCTGTTTGAAATTGGGCATGTATGGTCATGATGCAAGTGACGACTGGCAACCCCAGAAGCCTCTGCAGAGAGACACGGCACTGAAGGGGAGCAGCAGACATGGAAGACTACACTGGCTGGCGGTGAGTGAAGAGGACTTAGTCCTCCCACAGGGAGAGGACAATTAGCCGAGAGCCATTTTGGAGATGGACGGGCTGGGCTCAGAACCCAGAACTGCTGCCGGCTTCCTCCAGCAGCTCCCACTTGGGCACAGACCTGTAGAAACAGCTTGGACTGCAGCAAGTCCAACAGATCTAGTCTCAGGACAGGCTTGCTAAGATCATCCACTACCGCAAAAAGCAACTGCTGGCTTCCTGGGCTAGATCAGCACAGTTTGGGACTCTGTCGCCATAGGCTGACTACTACTGACACCTACTACTACTTCCAATAATCTTGGAAGTGGACTGTTGGTTTTTCTTTTTCTTTTTTATTCTTTTTCTTTTTTCACTTTCCTCTTCATTGTTTTTATACAAGTGTGAAAGTGGTTCCTTCCCTCTTTGTGGGTGTGGGTCTGTTCTGTTCTTCCTTTCATCTCTTCCATCTTTTCCTTCAGTCTTCTGCACCAGTTTCCCCAAGTTGGCATGATCCCCATTTGTCCTCCAACCTTACTTCTAATCTCTTTTTCTTCTTCCACTTCTCTATTTTCTCCTTAATCCACTATAAATTTGAACCCTCGAGGGCAAAATTGACATATTACAGATTTTTATATTGCATATAATTATCTGGTTTGTCTTACATTTTGTTATATAATTGAAAATCTAGTTCATACAATTAAAAGTTGCAAATTAAGGGTAAGCTCAGTTTGTTGTTTTCTAGTCTTGTGTTTGACGCTACTGGTACCACTATAGCCAAAATTGACATAATTGTTCTAAACAGCTGTTGGTCCTGGTATTCCATGACTGAGATTGAATAAAGGTCAGAGAAAATATGGTGGCATAATGCCAAAGGACTAAGGACTAGGCCAAACAAGTAACAATTTCTCATCTCCAACAAACTAAAGAGGTAAGATCTTCCAACAGACTCAAAATCCAAAAACCAGCTACACCTGGAAGATGCCTCTGGGAAGTAATCATCATCCAAGGGTCCTAAATACTACCAATGAAGAAACCTGCCATAGGGAACATACAAGCATTACCCCCAGGAAATAAACTAAAAAGAGAGAGAAAATAAAATGAGAAGACACTTAAGCAAAATGCAACCCCAGACATCCAGTTCACCAAAGGCAAATCCAGGGGGCAATCAGTGGAACAATCCAAAAGCCCCCAACAGGTCTCTCTGAAGCAGTAACAACAAAGCAATTGTTGGAAATAAGGAAATTAGAAATAATCTCTCAGATAACTACAGAGATTACCAAACTACACCCCACGCTTAGTGATACTGGAACACACTCAGACAAAAACTCATTCCTAGAAGCAAGTGTTACCCTGATACCAAGACTCCAGATAAGGATCCAACTAAGAAAGAGAGTTATAGGCTAATTTCCCTAATGAACATAGATGCAAAAATTCTCAATAAAGTACTGGCAAACAGAATGCAGCAAATCATCAAGAAGACTGCATACCATGATCAACTGGGATTCATCCCAGGGATGCAGGCACAGATCAACATATGTAAATCCATAAATGTAACATACCATATTAACAGAGCCAAGGACAAAAATTGTATGATCATCTCAATAGATGAAGAAAAAGCTTTTGACAAAGTTCAGCACCCATTCATGATAAAAATCCTACAGAAAATTGGAATAGATGGTCTTTATCTCAACCTCATAAAGGCCATCTACGACAAACCAACTAAATGGACAAAAACTGAAAGCTTTCTCTCTAAAATCAGGAACAAGACAAGGATGTTCACTGTCTCCACTCTCATTCAACACAGTCCTGGTAACTTTAGCCAGAGCAATTAGACAAGAGGAAGAAATAAAAGGAATAAACATAGGAAAGAAAGAAGTTAAACTATCTTGATTTGCAGATGACATACTCTGCTTAGAAGACCCCAAAAACTCCACCAAAAAACTACTAGATTTAAAAAGCAAATTCAGTAACATAGCTGAATACAAAGTCAACACTCAAAAATCAATAGCCATCCTGTACACAAATAACAAACTCACTGAGACAGAAATCAGGGAAACAATACCTTTTACAATAGCATTCAAAAAAATGAAATACCTAGGAGTCAATCTAACAAAGGTAATGTTTCAATGTAAAAGATCTCTACATTGAAAACTACAGTATTTTGAAAAAGGAGATTGAAAAGGATATTAGAAAATGGAGAGATATCCCATGGTCTTGGGTAGGAAGAACCAATACAGAGAAAATGGCCATACTTCCAAAACTGTTATTCAGATTCAATACAATCCCAATCAAAATTCCAATAGCATATCTCACAGATTTAGGAAAACATTCTGAAAATTCATCTAAAACCAGAAGAGGCCTAGAATAGCAAAGGCAATCCTGGGCAACAAAGATAAGACATTGGGGACATCACAATCCCTGACTTGAAATTATACTATAAAGCTACTGTGATAAAAACAGTGTGGTACTGGCAAACACACACACACACACACACACACACACACACACACAAACCTAAAGATCAACAAAACAGATTAGAAGATGCAGAAACAACCCCAAACACACTAAGCCACGCTATCTTTGACAAAGGTGCCAAACACATTCACTGGAAGAAAGATAGCCTCTTTAATAAATGGCGCTGGAAAAACTGGCTCTACACATGCTGAAGATTAAAACTAGACCCATATCTTTCATCATGTACTAAGCTAAAATCAGAATGAATCAAAGATCTTAATATTAAAACAGAAACATTAAATCTGCTGGAATATAGAGTAGGTAAAACTCTTGAAGACACTGGTGTAGGCAAAGACTTTATGAACAAAACCCCAATTGCACAGGAACTATCACAAAGGATCAACACCTGGGATCTCACCCTATTGAAAAGCTTTTGCACAGCAAGAGAAACCACCAAAAACGTGAAGAGACAACCCACAGCTGGGCGTGGTGGCACATGCCTTTAACCCCAGCACTCGGGAGGCTGAGGTAGGAGGAGCATTGTGAGTTCAAGGCCGGCTTGGGCTACAACGCGAGCACAAGGCTGGCCTGAGCTACATTGCGCGACTCTGTCTCAAAAAACTAGGGCCAGGAGTTTGGCTCAGTGGCTTAAGTACCTGTCTGCCTGCCCACCAGGCACAAGGTTGCGAGTTCGATCCCAGTGCAACAAAAAAAAAAAAAAACAGACAACCCACAACGTGGGAGAGAATGCTTGCCAGCTGTACCTCAGACAAAGGATTACTTATTGAGAACATATTAAGAACTCAAAAAAATCAGTCCTCCCAGATTTAAAGACCTAATCCAAAAATGGGCATCTGAGATGAATACACACTTCTCAGATGAAGAAATACAAACAGCAAATAACTATGCAAAAAAATGTTCAACATCACTGGTCATTTGAGAGACGCAAATTAAAACAACACTGGGATTTCACCTCAGCCCAAAAAGAAAGGCTATTATGAAGAAATCAACCAATAACAAATGCTGGAGGGGCTGTGGGGAAAAAGGAACCCTTTTCCACTGTTGGTGGGAAAGCAGACTGTGGAAATCAGTGTAGAGATTCCTCAAAAAACTAGGACTAGAGGTCCCATTCGACCCAGTTATTCCTCTTTGAAGTATCTCCCCAAAAGAATTTAAAAAATACCACAGCAATATATGCTCAGCCATGTTTATAGCAGCAAGATTTGTAATAGCCAGATCTTGGAAACAACCTAAATGCCCATCAACTGAGGAATGGATAAAAGAGATGTGGTATTTTTATACAATGGAGTACTACTCAGCCATAAAAAAGGATAAACTGGTAAATGGATGTAACTTGAGACCACAGTCATTAGTGTAATAAATAAGACACACATGCAACCATCATAGTGTCTCATTAGTGTGAGAAGCTGAAAGAAACAATATATGTATATGTGTACGTATGTGCATGTAAAAAATAGTTAAGATAGTTATACTACTGACTACTCTTGAGTTCACTGAAAAGAAAGCTTTGTGCTAGTATTGTTTGGACAATTGAATGCAGATGTCTTGTGCTCTGGGTGAATGATACAGGGATGACAATGCACAATGTAGGTACCATTGTTGCCCCCTGATTGATATGTTTTGAAAGTTTGCTTTAGTTTTTAGGGGGTTTTGTGCTGTTTTTTTTTTTTTTTTCCTCTTCTTGACAAAAAGTGGATTTGGGGAAAAAAAAGAAAAGAAAAGAAAAGAAAAAAGAAATAAGAAACATATAAGCAAATTCATAAGATGTTTAGTGAGCTCAAAAAGGATTGAATTAAGCAGATAAAGAATTTTATCATTAAAATGTTTGATAATCTGAAAGAAAAATTAAGGAGTAAATCAATTGGTTAAATAAGACAATATAGTATGAATAACCAATTTTTTTCCAAATACATTTTATGAATAACCATTTTTGTAAAGAATTACAAACTGAGCCGGGCATGGTAGCACACGCCTTTAATCCCAGCACTCGGGAGGCTGAGGTAGGAGGAGCGTTGTGAGTTCGAGGCCCGCTTGGGCTACAGCACGAGCACAAGGTGGGCCTGAGCTACACAGTGTGACCCTGCCTCAAAAAACTAGGGCTGGGAGTTTAGTTCAGTGGCTGAAGCGTCTGTCTGGCAGGTGTGAGGCTGTGAGTTTGATCCCCGGTGCCAGGGATAAAAAAAAAAAAAAAAGAATTACAAACTGGACTTCTGGGAAGATGATGGAGCGGTGAGCAGCAACAAATCAACTTCTCCAAGATTTGAAATCCAAACACTGGAAAATAACAACTTGGGAAAGGGGAGGAAGGTGGATCCCTAGGACCCAGGAAGGATCAGAAGGGAAAACTGGAGCTCACAGAGAAAGTGAAGAGACAGACCTCAACACAGAAAAAAGAGGGCAGTTGGCAGTTTTTCCCTGGTTTCCAGGCCCATGGCATGAGAAAGGAGGACTGAATCTACAAAGGCACAGTGCAAGAGCGTGACTCCAGAGGCGTCCATGGAGAAATGCACCAGTAAAATGGGGCAGCAAATGCTCGGAGTTACACCACCTCGTGAGTGACTCCAGTCCAAGTGACTGCCACATCCCTTGTAGCGGGTGCTTAGATGGACACCATTTAGAGAGGGGCCAAATGTACTCACAGAGCGAGCATTAGTTGGCTTCATTTCAGAGCTCTCAGTGTTGAAATCCCACAGTGACTGGTTGAGGGACAGCCATGGAGATATCCGGGGTAGAGGAGCCATGGTCAGGGTAGCAAGAAAGACCCAGAGTGTTGTAGGCTGAAAAACTCAAGCCCCAACCCCAAAACCAAAGAGCAGGATCAGCCTGAACTTCTGTAGAGGTGAAAGCACCAGAATCAGCAGCCCTACTAATCTTGCTGCAGGCTTGCTGGAGTCATCCAGCACCATGGGCTCTGACTGCCTCCTCTATCAGTAATGGCACAGTCACAGTCTATATGGACACTATCATAAAACTGCTGTCCCCAGAAGATAACCGCAGGCTTGAAACCGCAAAGAAATCTCTTTTTCTTACCCCTTTGTTGTTGGTTTTGTTGTTGTTTGCTTTTTGTTTCTTCTTGATTATTTTTGTTTCATCATGAGTAAAAACACTGTTGTTAGTTTTTCGGTTTTGTTGTGTTGGTTTTTTTTCCCCCCTCTTTCTTTCCCTCCTGTCTACCTCACAAGTTTCCTTAAGCTTGGAAAATCTATCTTTGCCTTTTAGCCTGGCTTCTCATCTCCTCTCTTCTTCTATTTCTCTATTTTTTCCTGCTTAAGCCTACACTATAATATATGTAATATCTCAACTTAAAAGTAAAATAATTCACCAGGCATGGTCGTGTGCACCTGTTAACCCAGCCTTGAGGAGGCTGAGGCAAGATGATTACAAGTTCAAGGCCCACCAAGGATACACAGTCAGTCTGAGGCTAGCCTGGACTACACAATGACACTTTCTCTCAACAAACAAACAAAAAGTAAACTGGGCATACAGGCATATGCCCATAAACCCAGCACTCTGAACTACTGAGGCTGGAGGAGTACAAGTTCAAGTCTAGCCTGGACAATTTAGACATTGGCATGACTCTGTCTCAAAATTTAAAAACATAAAATAAAAAAGGCTAGATATGTAGCTCAGTATAAAGGATCTGGGTTCAATCCTCAGTGCCACAACAATTAATTAATTAATTAATTTAAAAACAATAATTGTAACTAATGGACTACAGCTTATCCAGGAATATATATATAGCTGTAATAATTTCTTTTGAGTTAAATTCATAATACACAGCACTAGTTTCACCATATCAATTTGCTGAGCAAACAGTGATACAAAAAATTATGTAACTTTTAGCCAGGCATATGAATATATGCCTGTTACCCTAGCACTTGGGAGGCTGAGGCAGGGGGAGGATCACGAGTTTGACCCTAGGCTGGGCAACTTAGTGACACAGGTAGACCTGTGTTTTTGTAAAAAAATTTTTGAGACTGGTTATCGCCATGCAGTTCAGGTATTAGGCTTGAACTCACTATACAGCCGAGGCTGGCCTCAAACTCACAGTGATCCTTCTGCTTCAGCCTTCCAAGTGCTGGCACTACAGCCATGTATCACCATGCCTGGCTCAAAAATAAAATGTAACTTTTAAAAGACTAGGGCTGTAGCTTGTTAAGAAGGCCCCACATTCAATCTTTAACACTACCAGAAAAAAAAATTAGGACAGATGATGGAATTTGATAAACAAGCAACACAAAGACCCAGTGAAGTTCAGAAGTAGGTATAATTCTTTTTTTAAAGTTTGAGTTAGAGCCGGGCATGGTGGCTCACGCCTTTAATCCCAGCACTCGGGAGGCTGAGGTAGGAGGAGCGTTGTGAGTTCGAGGCCCGCTTGGGCTACAATGTGAGCGCAAGGCCGGCCTGAGCTACATAATGCGACCCTGCCTCAAAAATCTAGGGCTGGGAGTTTGGCTCAACAGCCTAAGCGCCTGTCTGGCAGGCAGGCGGCTGTGAGTTTGATCCCCGGTGCCGAAAAAATAATTAATTAACTAATTCAAAACACAATAAAGTTTGAGTTAGTTAGGACATGATCCTTAGAAAGGTACAACCAGGCTTTAAAGAATAAATAAATTTTTAAAGACAGGCCAGGTGATGTGCCTGTAATCACAGCACTCAGGAGACTGAGGCAGAAAAATCACCATGAATTTGAGGCCAGCCTGGGTTACACACTGAGTCCAGCATAGTCTGAACTACATAGCAAGACCCTGTTTTACAAAACAAAAATCAAAATAATAATAGTAATAATAATTTTTGACAGGCAGAAATGGGTGGAAGGACACTTCCATGTCTAGCACAACCCAGAGAAAAGTTATCAATACAAACCAGGAAGCAGCAGCCAGACTGCTAAATTATTAAAAATCCAGATTAAAATCTCTCTGAGAGGCAGGTTTAAAACAGCACCATGAAAAGAGTTTCAGTGTGGATCTTTGGAGCAACTCAGTCTTATCCATAATCCATGCCTTGCTATCATGTCCCTCTTAATTTATTTTTCAACCTTTTGCTTTCCATCATTAGGCCTGGGAATAATATTCACTGTCCCGGATGGCAATCATACAGTTTATTAAATTGATATTCTCTTGTATGATTTAATTCTAACCTCTAATCTACATTCTTCTTTTCTCCTGTAGGCCACCAAAATCCTTTGCAAAGCCAACTTTTAAATCAGCAGTATTTTGTCCCTTCTATATTACATTAACAAAATCCTAGCTTTTTATTAACACAATAAGATTCTTTCCCACCTATAAACCCAGGAATAGAGTATAACAAACTTCCCCAGCACCAGCACCACCACTTCCAATTAGTATTATTTTGTTGTTGTTGTTGTTTATTTTGGTTTTGGTTTCAATTTTGGTTTTTTGAAACACAATCTTGCTATGCTGTCCAGGCTGGCCTGATCCTCCTGTCTCAGTCTCCCAAATGTTGAGATTACAAGCCTGTGCTACCATACCTGCCTTAAAGTTCTAACTTTATGCAATGATTGTTCTTTTAAAATCCCCACAACTGCTGGGTGTAGTGGCACATGCCTTTAATTCCAGCACTCAGGAGGCTGAGGCAGGAGGATCATTTTGAGTTTGAGACCAGCCTGAACTGCATAGTAAGACCCTGTCTCAAAAAGTAGAGTTGGGGATTTAGCTCAGTGGCCTAAGCACCTGCCTGGCAGGCATGAGGTTGTGAGTTTAATCCCCAGTACTAATAAATAAATAAATAAATAAATAAATAAAATAAAATCCCCACAGGGCAGGCATGGTGGCACAAATCTGTAATCCCAGCACCCTGGAAGGCTAAGGCAAAAGAAATGCCACAAGTTTGAGGCCAGCCTGGACTACACAGTAAGCTGTCTCAAAAAACCAAAAAAAAAAAAAAAAAAAGTTCCCAACAAATTGGAAGGGCCAGGGCAGGGCAAGGGAAAGGTCAGAAATTGAATAAAGAACACCAAAACACAATAAAGAGGAAGAATTAGTTCTGGATTTTCTATACCACTGTATGTAGCTATATACATTAGTACTAGGGATTAAACCTAGGCCTTCACACTGATCTTTCTTTCAATAATTTTTATTTTTCAGATAGGACCTTGATAAGGCAGTAAACTACGTAAACTGAACTCAAACTTTCTGTCCTCCTGCCTCAGCCTCCCAGAGTGATGAGGTTATAGGTATTCACCATCACACCCAACTAATTCAAAATGACTGTAAGAGTTCAAAACTTCCCAACACATAAGAATGATTAAGGAGAACGGCCAGGGATTTAGCTGAGTGGCATAAGCACCTGCCTGGCAAGCACAAGGTTGTGAGTTTGATCCCCAGTATCAAAAAAAAAAAAAAAAAAGACTAATGTTTGATGATATAAAAAGGCTTATTACTTTGATTTATTATACATTGCCTAAATGTATTGAATTACCATAATGTAGCACATAAAGATGTAAAAATGTCTCAAAAATAAATAAAATGTCCAAAAATTGGATCTGTTCCTTTACCCATATTTATGATTGCCATTTATATATAGATCAAGGCCCTCTCTAACATTTCTAGAATACAGTACTCTAATACTTAGTTTCCCTATCATTAAAATTCACCAATTACTTAAAACAATGAACTCGTGTCTAATTCAATAAACTTCTACACATCCCCATCTTGGTGATAAGCATTCATGAATGGATTTAAGGAAAGCCATTTCACCTCTCCAGTTCACAACTTGAACCTCTTACTCTGAACATATTATCTCTTGACCCTCAACTTTCTAACTCCTACTGAACCTATGTTTTGCCCTCACATTGTGTCAAAACATTACACCCTAAGTAAAACTAAATTTGTTTTTTCTCGAATTCAGTGTAATGCTTAGCAATACTGAACTTAAAGTTGTAGTAACTGCCACCACCAAACTCACACTTTTTAAGATTTCAAAATAATTCAATAGTTTTTTGGGGTTTTTTGTTTTTTTGCAGCACCAGGAATTGAACGCACAACCTCGCACCAGTCAGATAGGCACTTAAGTCACTGAGCCAAACTCCCAACCCTGGTTTTTTTGAGGCAGGGTCGCATTGTGTAGCCCAGGCCAGCCTCGAACTCACAAGGCTCCTCCTACCTCAGCCTCCCAAGTGCTGGGATTAAAGGCGTGCGCCACCACGCCCAGCTCTTAATAGGTTTTATTCATTTCTAACTGACCTTCTATTTTGAGCCCTCGAAACTATTCAGAAGTCCATCTTTCTCGAGATTACCTTGCCTATTTCATTTAGAAGCCATGACTGCAACATCCTCAGCTTCTCAAAAATTACATATAACCTTATCCATCTCCATTCCTCTCCCTGTGTCTCACCAAACTGTTGACTCAACTCTCCCTATTTTTTCTGGAACCTTAACTCATCAATCATCTCGTATGCGATATACCTATAATCATTCCCTCTTCACTGATCCCATTCCCACTCCCTATCAAACTGTTAACATTTTTTTTTAAAGTCCTAATTTCCTACTTAAGCTTATTCTAAAAATCTTCGCTTCACATTTTCTCAGCTTACTTTTGCTATCTGTGTCCTCACCATCACTCATTCTAGTTTGTTTTGAAGACAGGGTCTCACTATGTAGTTCAGGCTGGCCTTGAACTTTGGACGATACCCCTGCCTTAGCCCCCAGGGTGCCCCACACCCATCTCCTTATAGTAAGTACTTTAACTCTTTAATAGTGTTTTGCACTTGCCTCCCTTTCTCTCGAAATCTAATCAGCCTGCCTAGCCACTTACCAGTGTTTACCCTAACCCTAACCCTAAATTCTCAGATGAAGAAATACAAATGGCAAATAGATATATGAAAAAAATGTTCAACATCATTAGTCACTCAAAAAATGCAAATTAAAACAACACTGGGATATCATCTCACTCCAAAAAGAATGGCTAACATCAAGAAACTAACCAATAACAAATACTGGCTGGGCTGTAGGGAAAAAGGAATGCATCTCCATTTTTGGTGGAGTGTAGACTGGTACCACCACTGTGGAAATCGGTATGGAGATTCCTCAAAAAACTAGAATTAGAGGTTCCATTCTACTCCACTATTCCCCTTCTGGGTATTTTTCCAGAAGAACTGAAAACATCATACCACAGCAATATAGGTGTACCTATGTTTATAGCAGCACAATCTGTAATAGTTAAATCTTGGAAACAACACAAATGCCCATCAACTGAGGAATGGATAAAAAAGATGTGGTATTTTTGTGTAATAGACTACTACTCTGCCATAAAGAATGATAAAACTCAATGCTTATATAGGCAAATGGATGCAACTATACTCCTAAGTGAAATAAATCAGATGTGTGTGTAAACATCGTACTGTAAGAAACTGAAAGAGTAAATAAGATCCAAAATTTACAACAGATACAGTAAAAAAGAAAGAAACTGCTCAAAGGGAAATTACAATGTTTGATCAATCTTGCATGCCTGTATCTGGTAGCCTGAGCAATTACTTTGAGGACAACAATATATAAAATAAAAATAATTGTTAAATTTCTATCATCTTGTTTTGAAATCCTGTATTGCCATTTAGTTTTGTTGTTGATGTTGTCGTTTTGCTTTCATTGTTTTTTGTTTGCCTCTTGATTTTTCTATCTTTTTCTCTCTAAAATAAAAAAATTAAGAAAAAAAGAAAGATACAAGAAAGGTAAATTATCATAAGACACTAGTCCCTCAAGATGGAACTGGAGGACAGAAGAATTTCCAAATAAGCAAGTTTGAGAAGTTACACACATGCTGAGCCATTCTCTTCCTAAGGCACAATGTACAGCCTCACATCAAAGGCTCTGAAAAATCCTGCAGTAAAACAAGTTTTTAAAGCCGGGCTTGGTGGCGCACGCCTTTAATCCCAGCACTCGGGAGGCTGAGGTAGGAGGAGTATTGTGAGTCCAAGGCCAGCTTGGGCTACAACGTGAGCAAGGCTGGCCTGAGCTACATAGTGCAACCCTGCCTCAAAAAACTAGGGCTGTAAGTTTGGCTCAGTGGCTTAAGCACCTGTCTGGCAGGCGTGAGGTTATGAGTTCAATCCCCAGTGCCAAAAAAAAAAAAAAAAAACAGTTTTTAACTAATTATCACTCTTATTTGTCCATGAAACATTTTCTTCCAAACAAGGCTCATTGGTTTTTGTTTCGTTTTGTTTCTTGTGGTTTTCTGAGACAGGGTCTCACCATGCAGTTTGGGCTCGCCTTGAGCTCACTTTGTAGCCCAGGCTGGTCTCAAATTCACAACGATCCTCCTGCCTCAGCTTCCCAAGTGCTGGGATTACAGGCATGAGCCACCATGCCTGGCTCAAGGCTCATTGTCTTATGGCAATAAATAAATTTAAAACTATAGATTTTTTAATTAAACCAGATTTTTAATCTTGGCACTGGTTCAGAAATAACTATTACTAACATATTTAGGTTCCCTAAATCCCAGCTCCTTATCTATAAATAAAAAATAATATCCACTGTATTAAGACTTTTGAAAGAAGGGAACTTTATAAAGTTCTTAGTACAGTGGCTAGTACCTAAGGAGTAAAAACCATATATATTCTTAGTTGTAGATCTCCAAAGATGCTGAAGTGACATGTTGAAAATGTGAAATTTACTTGAGCTTTCCTGCTTGAAATCAAAAATTCATTTATAAATTGTGGCATATGCCATAATGTTAAGTGAAATAAATCAGATATATAAGTTTAAATATCACATGGTTTCTCTTATACGAAAATCTCAAGAGTAAAAATAAAGAGCAAAATAAAAGAAAACAGAACTAAGGAAAAAGATCTGCTCAAAGAGGAAGGAGATCAAGAGACTGAGGGGGGAGGCGAGAGAGGGGACGGAGAGAGGATGAAAAAGAAATTAACATGTGTTATGTACATGTACCAACTCTATACAAGGAATGCAAATTTTATGTACTAAAACATGCACCCAAAAAAAAAAAAAAGAAAGAAAGAAAAGGAGTCAAGAGACGGGTGGAACGGGGAGAGGAAGGGAAGAGAAAGGCGATGTATAACAGAATTAAAATGTATTAAGAAGAGCCAGGTATGGCGCAAGCCTATAATCCCAGAGGCCAGCCTGGGCTACAAAGTAGGTTCAAAGCCAGCCTAGACTACAGAGTGAGACTCTGTCTCAAAACAAAAACAAAAACAAAAAAACAACATCTTTGTTATGTACATGTACCAACTTCCCACAAGGAACATAAACAGATAGCTGGGCATGGTGGCGCAAGCAGGGCTTGGTGGCGCACACCTTTAATCCCAGCACTCGGGAAGCTGAGGTAGGAGGAGCATTGTGAGTTGGAGGCCGGCTTGGGCTACAGCTGGAGCGCAAGGCGGCCTGAGCTACATAGTGGGACTCTGCCTCAAAAAACCAGGGTCGGGAGTTTGGTTCAGTGGCTTACTCGCCTGTCTGGCAGGCGTGAGGCTACGAGTTCGATCCCCGGTGCCGCAAAAAAAAAAAAAAAACAGGTACTACACACATGCACTAATAAAAAATTAAAATAATAAGCCGGGCGTGGTGGCGCACACCTTTAATCCCAGCACTCAGGAGGCTGAGGTAGGAGGAGTGTTGAGTTCGAGGCCCGCTTGGGTTACAGTGCAAGCGCAAGGCTGGCCTGAGCTACATAATGCAACCCTGCCTCGAAAAACTAGGGCCGGGAGTTGGGGTCAGTGGTGTAAGCGCCTGTCTGGCAGGCGTGAAGCTGTGAGTTTGATCCCTGGCACTGCAAAAAAAATAATAATAATAATAATTAAAATAATTGTGGTCTATGACTCTATCATATTTATGTTACACTTTGGTTGTTTATCATTCCCACTTAATTTATTCTTTTGCATGCCACAGTTATCAGTTATATGAGCTACAAACACTTATTTGTGATTTGCTCAGTTAGACCAGCTGGAATTCAATTTCTGCTACTTTCAACTGAAAAGTTCTAAACAACACACTATGTAAATATTCACAGTTCTCTGTTCAGATAAAATTCTAGGGAAAGCTAGTGCAGACTCACTTTTAAAACTTCAAATTTAGGGCTGGGAGTTTGGCTCAGTGACTTAAGCGCCTGTCTGACAGGCGTGAGGTTGTGAGTTCAATCCTGGTGCCGCAAAAAAATAAAAAATAAAAAAATAAAACTTCAAATTTGGTGTTTTGTTTTCTCTCTCTACTGCCAGCCCTCTTACCTCTTTTTCCTTTTTTATTAATCAAATTCCTCTCTGTGAGTATTCACAAATTTTGATGACCATGTCACTTTATTTGGGCTCTAATTAGCAACAAGTCCAGATGAAACAGCAACTGCATGTATCTAACAGTTACACAGAATCCACAGAATCTCTTTCAACCAACTGAACACATTTTATTTCTGAGAATATATATGAGAAAGGGCTGGAGATATAGCTCAAAGGCAGAGCACCTGTCTAGCACACACAGGGTCCTGGATTCAATTCCCAGTGCTGCAAAAGAAAAACAAAATTAAATTTATAGCCAGATATGGTGGCACTACGGAAGACTGAAACAGAAGGAGCACAAATTCCAGTCCAGCCTGAACAACTTAGTCCTTTAGCAAATCCCTGTCTCAAATTTTTTTTAAAAAGGGGGAAAACTGGCTGGGAAGTACCTCAGTGCAAAGGTCCCAATATGTCCAATATCACACAGGCAAATAGAATTTGTAGTAGAAAATTAAATACACACTATTTTAAAAGGTATTCCATATTCTTAAAAATTAATGTTCATGTTGTAAAACTAGAGGCATACTAGAGAATGGCTAAGTAACATCTGATTTGGAAATGTTTCTTATTATATATTACTTCACAGGACAGTCCCAAAGAGAAGTCATTAGGGAAAACAAAAACAAAAACAAAAAATCTTGAGAGATATAACTAATAAATGTCAATTTTTTTTTTATGGTACCTGGGATTGAACTCACAACCTCACACCTATCAGACAGGTGCTTAAGCCACTGAGCCAAACTCCCAGCCCTAGTTTTTTGAGGCAGGGTCGCACTATGTAGCTCAGGTCGGCCTTGTGCTCTAGTT
This sequence comes from Dasyprocta punctata, assembly GCA_004363535.1. Lineage (NCBI taxonomy): Eukaryota > Metazoa > Chordata > Mammalia > Rodentia > Dasyproctidae > Dasyprocta > Dasyprocta punctata. The sequence goes on along the minus strand of RJWM01025487.1, from coordinate 14,194 downwards.
TAGCCCAAGCCAGCCTCGAACTCACAATGCTCCTCCTACCTCAGCCTCCTGAGGGCTGGGATTAAAGGCGTGCACCACCACGCCCGGCTTGTCAATGTCTTTTAAGGATTAACACCTTTATTCTCAAAACTGACTTCTGGAAACTTTCCATAAATTAACTATAATAAAGAAATCTGAGTGTAATCAGATGAAGGGACAGAATTTGTCAAAGGATAAGGCCCTCTAAAAGGTAGAAAATCAACATCAAATGAATGTGACTAGCATGGTGGCACACACATGTAAGCCCAGCACTAGAGGCTGACACAGAAGGATCTTGAGGCTGGCCTTGGCTACACAGTAAAAAGGCTCAGCATAGGAGGATGAGGGATGATTATACCTAAATTAGGAAGCACACAAATGATGCCTGATAAATACCGCAGTTTTCTAATGTGTCTATTTTACATTAAGATTTAGGGAAGAGGGATATTAAGATAGTTATTGGAGGCACAGATACACAATGTAAACATACATTTTCAAAGACAAAGACTATCCAAAGTCTCTAAAACGCGATAAATTGATACAACAGTTGCATATGAAGAGTTCTCAGGATAGCCAGGAATGGTAGTGCACACCTATACAGCAGCACTCTAGGAGGCTGAGGAGGTGGCAGGTAACAAGTTTGAGCCCCTGTTGGGCAATTTAGCGACTTATCCAGACCTTGTTTCAAAATAAAAAATTTAAAGGGGGGTGGGGCTCTAGATGTAGCCCAGTGAGAAGGCCCTGCGTTCAATCCTCACTATGGAGAGGGGATGCTGGCTCTCAGAGTTTGAAATGCTTCAGGCAATATTCCCAGAGATAGTGTTCACTTTCCCCAGTTGAGGCCAAAAAAAGTTTGAGATGTACTGCCACAGGGCGCTCCTAAATAAATGTGGAATTGTTAACGCTGTCTCTATGAAAATAAACGATACTACAAAAAATTTTAAAAAGAAATGATCGATTCATTCTTGTACATAAATTTATGTACAAGACTCTGTACTCCTCCTCTCCCCAGTCTACAAGACACTGAACACAAAGACTGGAGGTACCTTCGATGGATGGCATGTCCAACCAAAACTTGACAGGGGAGTGCTTATAATACTTTTGGGTTACCAAGACGTATTACAAAACTCCAGTTGATGATTTAAACCTTAAAACAATTTCAAAAATAAAAATATGCTGAGATTAAAAAAAAAAAAAAAGCAAGGCTTCGAGTCCTTTGTTTGGGTTTCGAAGCACTTTGAGAAGACGCAGGAGGAGGCTGGAAGAGAAAAAAGCTATTAAGTGAGCCCCTTTCGAAGAATGAGACACAATCAGGTATTTATTTGAGGAACAAAGTGACAATTAGTAAGCCCCGCCCTTCCTTTGGAGCAACCGCTCCTACCTGCAGGGCAGGGGAAGGCAATGGCAGGAATCGGAGAAACGCAGGAAAAGTGAGGTCAAGCGCGGAGAGGCTGGAAAAGAAACTGGAAGCCTGGCGGAATTACGAGGAAGGCGTGGCAGGGGAGCACCAAGCCAACCGGGAAGATCTGCCGGCCGAAGACACTCCAGGAGGGTTCGCGGGAGCAGGGCGAAAGCGAAAGGGTGAAAGCGAGGATGACAGCTCGCCCGGGTCCTGCGCTCAGGGGCGGGATCGCGCCCGAGCCTTCCATTGTGCGCGCCCCCGCCTCGCCCTCCTCCCCGCCCCCGCCTCGCCCTCCTTGCACCCTCACGGCCCGGGCCGCGGCGCAACACCACCCCTCGCCGCCTGCACCTTCCAGGTAGGAGACACTACGCTCAGCCCGCCGACCCTTCCTCACCGGATGAAGATCGCCGCCTCCCGAGCTTCCTCCTGTCCATCTTTCCTTCGTCCTGCTGGAGTCACAGTTCTCGGCGCTGTCACCTCAAGACCCCTCAGGCTTGGGGGAGGGAGGGGGAGGGGAGAGAGAGAGAAAGCCTGGAAAATGCGAACTGCGCTTGCGCAATAGCCGCCGCTGGCCCTCCGGCCGGAAGTCACCGCCCCTCCCACCTCCACCCGGAAATCACTTCCTGGGACTTGTTTTCTTTGCGGCTTGCTGCTTTACCTGCAAGGTTTATTTAGTGCTGCTTGTTTCATGATCTCTGCCACGCTGGGAAAGCCAAACTGGGTGTCCGAGTTTCAGCCAGGACGTTCACAGGTTTTGCTGACTTGGAAGATTAGGTTCACTTACTAAAGGGAAAAAAAAAATCACAATTTCTTCCAGTTTATGTCGCCCGAGCTGGCACAAGAAATACGGAGAAGACACTATTTTTTGCAGTATTAGTTTGCAGATCCGCGCTTTGTCCCCAAGAAGCGTATCCTCAAACTCAGAAACAAGACATTAAAAAGGCAAAATCACCTGGTACTGTAACCCGCACTTCAGTAAAATCCAAGTGGCCAATAACAATATCAGAGCTATTAATTTAGCGTTTGGGGTGTAAATAAACAGATTAGGCCATCCGTTATCATAATAATAAAGAAGATCTCTTTAAAGTTAAAACGTTGCCAGCCATGGTGTCTCACACCTGTAATCCCAGCACTCTATAAAGCCGAGATAGGATCATAAACTGGATCCCAGCCTCGAGAATTAAGGAGACCCTGTCTCAAAAAGGAGTGGAGTGTAGCCCAATGCAAAGGCTCTAGGTTCAGTGCTCCTTGTGCAGGAAGAGAGGGAGGAATTTTAGTATGTTTGGCAATAATGAGCTTTCTATGTACATTTAGTTCACATTATATAGAGCCTTTTAAATTAAAATCATTTGAAGCCGGGCGTGGCAGTGCACGCCTTTAATCCCAGGACTCAGGAGGCTGAGGCAGGAGGATCGTTTTGAGTTTGAGACTAGCCTGGGCTACAAAGTGAGTTCAAGGTCAGCTTGAACTGCATAGTGAGACCCTGTCTCAAAAAATGGGGCAAGGGATTTAGCTCAGTGGTTTAAGTGCCTGCCTGGCAGGTGCGAGGTTGTGACTTTCATCCTCAGTTTGATCCCCAGTACTAAAAATAAAATCATTTGAAATTAGAATTTCATCAACCTAGGAAAAGGAAAAACTGAACTTGATTAATCATCGTGGATATGGTTCTTTATTATTGCAAAACTTTTTTTTTTTTTGAGACAGGGTCTCACTGTGTAGCCCAGGCTGGCCTCAATCTTGAGATCCTCCTGCCTCAGCCTCCCAAATAAGGGCTGACTTTGTCCCCATACTTTTTTTTTTTCCAGGCAGTATCTCACTGTGTATTCAAACTGGCCTTGAACTCATGGGGTTTTTTGTTTATTTGGAGAAGGTCTCACTATCCAATTCAGGATGACCTTGAATTGATAGCTGTTTTTCTGCCTCAGCCTCCCCAGTGCTGGGCCTACAGGTATGTATCACCACACCCAGCTTTTGTTTTTTTTAAAACAGGGCTCACTGCCTATAGTCCAGGCTTTCCTGGAACTCATGGCAGTCCTCCTGCCTCAGCCTCCCACCTGCTGCAATTTCAGGTGTGGACCAGCAGGCCCAGCCTAGGTAGCTGCACTCCTGTTCCTTTTCTATTTTTTATTTTGAAACAATGTTTCACGTAAGTGCACAAGCTAGAGTTGAACTATGCAGTCCTGTGTGCATATGCAAGCAGACCAGGCTTGCTAAGCACTTCAAATTAGATATTCATTGTACTTTTGTTTTAAGCAGCGAATATGGTTTTAATAGTTTCAAGCACTAGCCAGGCCTGGTTTCTATAATCCCAGCACTGAGGAGGCTGTGGCAGGAGGATTGCCAAGTTTGAAGCCAGTCTGAGCTACTTAGTGAGTTCAAGGCCAGCCTGAACTACATGGCAAAACCCTGTCTCAAAAATAAAAAAGAAAATAGTTACAAGGCTGTGTAATATTGATCAACCCTTTATTATACCACTTAACAATTTCTTTGAGCCGGGCATGGTGGCACATGCCTTTAATCCCAGCACTCAGGAGGCTGAGGTAGGTGGAACTTTGTGAGTTCGAGGCTGGCTTGGGCTACAACATGCACACAAGGTCGGCCTGAACTATATAGTGCGACCCTGTCTCAGAAAAACTAGGGCTGGGAGTTTGGTTCAGTGGCTTAAGCACCTGCCTGGCAGGCGTGACAATTGTGAGTTCAATCCGTGGTGCCACAAAAAAAAAAAAAAAAAAGTTTCTTTGAAGCTAGAGCTCAGTGGAATCTGTAAAAGATCTTTTCTTATCACAAGTGAATTAACTTAAATATAATTTAATGTACATAAGTGTAAAGGGGCCCTGGAGACATTTTGACTTTCTAAACTACTTTAAAAATTGAAATGAACAATCTGAAGTTCCTTACCAGTGGACTCAAAAAATGCCTGGATTTGCAAAAACGTTTTTGGAGCCCTGTTCTGCTGCTTTTCACCTCATTTTCCTTAGTAATCAACTCTTATCTCAACAATGCTCTCCAGGAAATTTTTCTTCTGTGCTTAAATAAAGTAATGTGACTCATGAAAATGTTACAGACAGCTTAGTTAGAAATATTATAGGCAAAGCCAGGCGTGGTGGCACATGCCTTTAATCCCAGCACTCGGGAGGCTGAGGTAGGAGGAGTGTTGTGAGTTCGAGGCCCGCTTGGGCTACAACACGAGCGCAAGGCCGACCTGAGCTACATAGTGCGACCCTGCCTCAAAAACTAGAGCCGGGAGTTTGGCTCAGTGGCTTAAGCGCCTGTCTGGCAGCAGCGAGGTTGTGAGTTTGATCCCCGGTGTTGCAAAAAAAAAAAAAGAAAAAAGAAAAGAAAAGAAATATAGGCAGTCAGACAGGCCAGGTCCTCAAAGGAGCTAGCACAGAGGACCAGATGTCTTGTGACTTTGGAGAAGGCAGACACCTCCTGCTGTAGGCCAGATCTCAAGACTAAAGGCAAAATAAATGCAACCATGCCCTAAGTATAAACATCAAGGATTGATACTCTAAATGGGTATGGATCATCTTTTTTTTTTTTTTTTTTTTTTTTTGCAGCACCGGGGATTGAACTCACAGCCTTGCGCCTGTCAGGGCAGGCGCTTAAGCCACTGAGCCAAACTCCCAGCCCTGGTTTTTTGAGGCAGGGTCGCACTATGTAGCTCAGGTTGGCCTTGCGCCGCGTTGTAGCCCAAGCCGGCCTCAAACTCACAACGCTCCACCTACCTCAGCCTCCCGAGTGCTGGGATTAAAGGCATGCGCCACCACGCCCGGCTGGGTATGGATCATCTTGACGAAGCCAGGAGCCACCATCCCAACCCCCTTCAAGAAGAGTCACTGCTCCGTAAGAATACCCACTTGCTTCCCCATTTGTCCCTGATTTGGTCAGTTTTACCTGGAGAATTAATCTTATTGGTTGACCATAATTCTGTCCCACCTCATTGCCAGTCTGCCTTGCAAATTCCCAGTTTTCACCATCTTGGACCTGTCTCACCCATGGTTTTACTCTATAAAAGTCCATAGAAAAGACAGAGTCTTTGACAACCCACTCAGGACCCCTTCTGTCTCTCTCTCTCTCAGAAGCTTTCTTTCTCTCAATAAATATATTGTGCTCTTAACCTCCGTTGTTCCTAAAATCCATTCTTCAATTTTAGAGAACACAAACTTGTATTGGCTATCTAGTAGGTTGGGAGTTTCATTCCCCTATATCAAAAAAGACACTAATTGGTTTCAAAGATATCTTCCTTTGTAAGACAACCAGCAATTGGAACTACCCCATATTGAAATAGTCTGGGCTGGACATGGTGGTGTACACCTGTGATCCCAGCACTTGAGAGGCTGAGGCAGGAGGATCCCCATGAATTCGAGGCCAGCCTGAACTGCATAGCCAGATTCTGCCTCAAAAAAAAAAAAAGAGTCTGTTCCCAAAAGTTAAAACCTGGGGGTGTAGCTCAGTGGTAGGACACTTACCTGTCATGAAAGAGGCCTCAAGTTTGATCCCCAGTGCCACAAGAAAGGAAAGAGGGGTGGGGGAAGAAACTGCAAGTTTTACTTATGCCAAGCCAGTTTCCTGAGTTGTTAATGAAAGGTTCTTGCCCTAGTATAAATTACCATACAATTATGGAAATGGTCTAACGTGGCGGAAGGCCAAAGTGAAACGCTCACCCTGATGGCCACTTCTTCCTTCCCAAGTGCTGGGATTGCAAGGCATGTGCCACCACTCCCAGCTCATTTTACTTTTATAGGTTACTAACATCTTGAGAACTGAACTTCTAAAAATTAATCAGACTTACTAAAAATATGACTCCAATGAAAAACTCTACCAAGAGACAAAGGACTTTTTGTTTCTATTATTAAAATGCACGAGCTGGGCATAGTGTTGCACCCCTTTAATCCCAGCACTCGGGAGGCTGAGGCAGAAGGATCTTTGTGAGTTCGAGACCAGCCTGGGCTACAAAGTGAGTTCAAGGCTAGCCTGAATTGCATAGTGAGACCCTGTCTCAAAAAGTAGGACAGGGGATTTAGCTCAGTGGCCTGAACGCCTGCCTGGCAGGCGCAAGGTTGTGAGTTTGATCCACAGTACCAAAAATGAAATGAAATGAAATATAAAATAAAATAATAAAATAAAATTTGAGACAGTCATTTACTTTTTGAAAAAAATAGTAAATGTTTCCAGGTCCTTGACCATTTGTTTAGGCAATGCATTTGTGAGTTTTTGGAGAACGTGTTCAAATTACAAAAGAATGTCACAGGCAACTGAGTTAGTTAGAAACATTATAGGCAGTCAGACAGGGCTAGGCCCTCAAAGGAGGCCAGCACAGAGGACCAGATGTCTTGTGACCTTGGAAGAGACACACACTGCGGGCAGTTGGGCTTCACAGCAAGCAAGACCCACGCGTTGATAATGAGACGTGGAGACCAGGCTGATGGCGCAGATCTGGTTTATTGCGGAAGTATGGTGGCATTTATAGTGTAAGGGCGGAGATCAGGGGCGGGAGTTAAGGGAGGCGGGGAAACGGGAGTGTCCTGGGGGAGGGCCCGGCCCATGGAGGGCAACACTCGACCTCAGACGGGGAGGGCTGGCCTCATCAGACCTGAGAAAGGGGAGGGGCTCTGGCTCCTCATACCCGTGTGTCTGCCCTTAATGTGGACCATAGCGCCTCTCGTACCCCAGGGGCCACAACACACCTCTTGCTGTGGTCCAGATCTCAAGACAGAAGACAAAATAAATGCAACCACATCCTAAGTATAGACATTAGGGATTAGGTATGGATCATCTTGAGAAGCCAGGAATTACCATCCCAATCCCCAACAGAAAGTCACTAATCCATAAGAATGCTCGCTTACTACGTGACTCGCTTCCCTGTTTATCCTTGATTTGGTCTTTTTTTTTCTTTTTTTTTTTTTGTGGCACCGGGGATCAAATTCACAACCTCACACCTGACAGACAGGCGCTTAAGCCACTGAGCCAAACTCCCAGCCCTAGTTTTTTGAGGCAGGGTCGCACTATGTATCTCAGGCCAATCTTGCACTCTCATTGTGGCCCAGGCCGGCCTCGCACTCACAACACTCCTCCTACCTCAGCCTCCCGAGTGCTGGGATTAAAGGCATGAGCCACCACGCCCAGCCTGATTTGGTCAATTTTACCTAAACAATTAATCTTATTGGTTAACCACAGTTCTGTCCCACCTCAAACCCATCTGTCTTGCGAGTTCCCAGTTTTCCCCATCAGGGTTTTGCTCTATAATAGTCACTAGAAAAGACAGAGTCTTTGGCAACCCACTCGGGACCCCTTCTGTCTCTCTGTCTCAGACAGAAGCTTTCTTTCTCTCAATAAATATTTCTGTTCTTAACCTCCATTGTTCCTAAAATTCATTCTTTGATTTTAGAGAACACGAACTTGTACTGGACATGTAGGATGTCTGGAGTTTCGTTGCCCTATGTCAAGAAGGTTTATTACCCAAGGGCAGTAAACAGCCAAGAAGATTCTGTTACATGCCTGACAGTGTACTGACCAATCATCATTCTGCTCTTCCTGTTTTTCAAGTCTGTGGGGTCTCTCAGGCTGTTCATTGGAGTGAGCAGGCAGTAATAATACATCATGGTCCCCAACACGGAAGTCAGATAACGATATATTCAAATGGCATTGCAGACACATTATGACACAACTGTGCTAAACCCCTATGACAGTGCTGGGGATTTACAGATAGAAAAAGAATGGCAAGGCCTTTTAACAAAAAGTACTATGTTGGGCCAGGGATATAGCTCAGCAGCACAGTGCCTGCCTAGCAAGCATGAGGTCCTGAGTTTGATTCCTCGTACAAAAAAAAAAAAAAAATGAGTCTTCTACCCTAAATAATGGCTCAAACTGAGAGGTTTTTCACTGTCCAGCATCCTCCCAAATGCATCCCAAAATTACTCAGCAACACCTCTAAAGACAGCATAGCTTGTGTTGGAATTCCTTCCCCTTGAAGACTGAAAGCAAGGATATTGCACTTCATTATGCGTGGCTATGCAAACTTGATTTTATGAACTTGCTTTTTCATAGAATGTGGCAGGTGAGCAAAGGATAAGCTGATGTCCTTATGGACTCTAAAAAACATGTAGGACACTGGTTAGGAATTGATGGCAGTGATAAAGCACCACTGCCATGATTGGGTGAAAAGTGTTAAGCCGTTAAATACATCTGTAGCTACTTCTTTGGAAAAGGCATTTCCTTTGGTTTTTGGTAGTACAGAAAAACATGCCTTAAACTCTTCCCCTAAGCTTCAATTTTTCAATACTTCTTAAAGGCCTTGAAAGCCAAAACAACTGTTAATTTCTTTCAAGTCCACCATGAATAACTAAAACCTTCAGAAAAGGAAACAAATTGCTTAAGTACTGCTTTGTCTTCCAAGACTTATTTGTCCCTAATATAAATGTAAATGGAAACTACCACTTCAAAATCATACACAATATCATTTTCTGGTTTGGGGTTTGATTTATTACCTTTTTTTAAAAAGTGAGTATCAAGCCGGGCGTGGTGGCGCATACCTTTAATCCCAGCACTCGGGAGGCTTAGGTACAAGGAGCGTTGTGAGTTCGAGGCCGGCTTGGGCTACAATGCAAGCACAAGGCTGGCCTGAGATACATAGTGCAACCCTGCCTCAAAAAACTAGGGCTGGGAGTTTGGCTCAGCAACCTAAGCACCTGTCTGGCAGGTGTGAGGTTTCGATCCCTGGTGCCACAAAGGAAAAAAAAAAAAAGTGAATATCAGCTGGGGATTTAGCTCAGAGGCACAAGAGCCTGCCTGGCAAGCACCAGGTTATGAGTTCTATCCCCAGTACCAAAAAAAAAAAAAAAAAAGTTGTTATCACTTCACAGAAGCAGTAAAAATGACAAAAAGAAAGAAAGGTCAGAATCACTGACCATTAGAGAAATACAAATTAAAACAACACTGAGCTTTAACTTTATCCTAGAAAGAATGGCTGTCATCAAGAAATCAAATAATAACAAATACTTTTGAGGCTGTAGGAGAAAAAGGAGAGGAAAAGGAGCTCTTCCACATTGTTGATGGGAATGTAAACTCGTACAACCACTGTATAAATCAGTGTGGAGATTCCTCAAAAACCTAAAATTACAAATTCCATTTGACCCAGTTGTTCCCTTTCTAGGTATTTTCTCAAAATAGCTAAAGACATTGTATTACAGTGATACATGTATACCCATGTTTATGGCAGCACAATTCATAATAGCTAAATCTTGGAAGCAACCTGTTTTCCCATCGACAGATGAATGGATAAAGAAAATATGGTATTTACATACACTGGAGTACTACTGTGCCATAAGGAAAACTTAAGTCATTTGTGGGAAAATGAATACATCTTGTGACCATAATGTTAAGTGAAATAAACTTGCCACACAAACTTAAATATCTCTTTTTTGAGAACCCAAATTATAAATAAAGAGTAAAATAGAAGATAGTAATAGAAAGTAAGGAGCTAGATCTTTCTCAAAGAAGATCAAGGGATGGAAGCGAGGAGGAAGGAGAAGGAAAGGGAATATAAAAAGAATTAAAGTACGTTACATACAGGCAGCAAATCCACACAAGGAATGTAAACATTATGTGCGATAAAGATATACTTATAAAAATTCTAAGTAAGATTGGATTAGAAGTAAACCAGGTATAATAAAATCAATTTTTATTTTTATGGCCAGGAGAAAGCAGGTACACACACACACACACACACACACACACACACACGGTGAATATATTCTATCTTGTAGCCTATTGAAGAACCAGTTCCATCATTAATATTTACCAGTATAGTATTAATCAAATATGAAAGTCTTTCTTTTGAAAAGCTATGGCTTAGTACAATGATACCAACAAATATTTAAATTAAATATTAAATTTTAAGTCAACTTTAATTCCTATAACAAAGGTAACAAGGAATGAATATCATAAGCAAACTCCATTCTTTGTACATTTATGCTCTTTTATTTAAATTTGTTCTGTGTATCTGTGTGCTCACTCATACCTCCAACTCAAACGTGAGTGCCTACTATGTGCTAGTCAATACTTGGTGTCTTGGTTACTTTCTCATTGCTGGAACAAAGTACCCAACACCCACAAGTTAAAGGAAGAAAAGCTCATTTTAGCTCGGTTTGTAGAGGTTTCAGGCCATCTCAGCTGGCTCCAAGGCAGGTCAGCAAGGCAGAGAAGGAACAGTCAATGGCAGGGCAGGTAGGAGGCAGGATGCAGTGAGCTTGCTCTCCTTCTCTCCATTCATATTCAATTCAGGCTATAAGCCCAGGGTGGGGATTCCCTATTCATTAATCCCATTACCCAGGACTGTGTGAAACTGAACAGTGAACTAATTTTATTACCATACACCCTGTTTTGGTTTGTGTTTAGATGACCCTTCAAAGCCTCATGTGGTGATAGGTGGGGCTTTTTCAGAGGTGGCTGAATCTAAAGTGTAGATTCATAGTGCAATGTTATATTGATTGATAGTGCAATACTAGGATTAAGGGTGATAGAATTAAGGGTGGATGATTGCTAAATCAGTCCACTGATGGGTTTGGCACCACCCAAATCCTGGTAGCCTAGATATAATATAAGGGACAGAAAGAGACTTGCCTCTTCCCTTGCTTCTTTTACTACCATCTACCTAAAATGAACTGTTTCTCCTCTGCGATGCCTTTCTGCCACACCACCCTACCTTAGGGCCAGCATGTTATTGACTGAAACCTCTACAAACTGTGAGCTAAATAAACCTTTCCTCCTTTAACTTTGGGTGTCAGGCATTTTGTCTCAGCAATGAGAGAAAAGTAACTAAGACACACCCATAATCCAGTGTTATGCACTTATGACCCAGCTAGCTCCCAAAAGCCCCACATGTAAGCACATGAGGTGTTGGGGGGACATCGAAATATAAACCATAACTAGGTGTTGGGGACGCAGGAACAAACAAGAGCAACATCGCCTTTAGCCTTACAGAATACGAAATGAACAAGAAATTTTAAGGGTGAACAATGTTAAAAGTAAAGGAGTTAGTGGTGTCACTTAGTGATAGAACACAAGCTTAGCATGCATAAGTCCCTGAGGTTAATCTTCAACACCATCAAAAAAAAAGTAAGGGATACTGTGAAATATCCAGCATGAAAGCTAAATATCATTGGTTCCAGAGGTATTTCCCTGAGAAAACAATGTTTAGTTTGAAGAACAATACTATTCAGTTAGGAGAACGGATTAGTATATCTTCTTTTACTAATTGCTGAATACCACAGACTGGGTAAATTTTAGAGAAAGGAGGCTTTTTTTGGCTCAGCATCAAGGGGTCACATCCAGTAATGGTCTTCTGGCAGAGTCCTGAGGTTGCATGGGACATCATATGGTGAGAGACGGAGTGTGTGTGCAACATGATCCCTCTACCGCCTCTTATTTAAAAAAAAAAAAATGTTTTCCAGTACTGGAGATTGGACTCAGAGCCTTTACACTGAGTTACATCCCCAGTCCTTTGCATTTGTTATGGGGGGGGGGGGGAGGGGGTGCTTCATTATATAAAATCTACTCTGGTTTAGCTTCAGGGCACAGAAACAATTCAGAGAATGATGGGATTATCTGCTGGTTCCCACCTCCCCGTGTCTGGGAGAATGCCGCTTCAAACCAACAACTGCAGCTTTTCTCAGATCCCAGTCAATGTTTGTGGCAAAACAGGCCCAGGTGCAATTGGAAGGAAGTTGATAGGAACAGAGCACCAGAGGAAAGGGCCCTTGGCCAAGGAGGAAGGAGCCTGATCATCTCTCCCTGCAGCTGCTCCCTGAACTCAGAGCACTGAAAGCACCTGAAGTTGATAGGAACAGAGCACCAGAGGAAAGGGCCCTTGGCCAAGGAGGAAGGAGCCTGATCATCTCTCCCTGCAGCTGCTCCCTGAACTCAGAGCACTGAAAGCACCTCCAGTCCAACAACTCCACGTGAAGGTACACTGAGTCCAGAGTCAAAAGGGACACAGGTGAAAGGTGGGGGTGGCCAGTAAAGACAACAGCATGTCAGGAGGGGAGATGGCAAAACTTCCTCCTATGCATGGAAAAAGATAATCCAGTGACTGATACTGAAGTTGGTCATGGCACTCAACTTGATGTTTTGGGGCAACAGGACTGGTCCAAGTTATACTGAATCATGGTCAGTTTGCACAGAGGCTTCAGACTAGGACTAAATTCCAGAGTATATAAGTCAGAATTATCTACAAGATCAAATTCATCTCCCAGGCCTTCTTCAGTAGACAAGCCGGTACCCTCAAAGAGGAGGGATTTTTGGTTGGGTTTGTTTTATTTTGTTTTGTTTTTGAGACAGGTTCTCACTATCGAGTGCAAGCTGGCCTTGGACTCACTTATGTAGCCCAGGCTGGCCTCAAACTCTTGGTGATCCTCCTGCCTCAACCTTTGGAGTGCTGGGATTACAGGGATGTGCCACCAAGACTGGCAGAAGGATGGTCTTGTCACCAAAAATATAGCACCACTGGTACCAGTGGAGATATGGCCCTTTCCCCTAAAGTTCTTTTTCCAGGAATTTCCAAAAGTCATGGAAGTGTTTGCATGAAAGTGCAGCCTTGCATTTTAACCACCAAAGATGTAAAGCTCCCCATTGTAGCCAAAGGCTGAATAACTCCAGTGTCCCTTTGGCAGCACTAGAGTGGGTGGACAGTCCAACCAGGCCTCAGTTTGAATGCCAAAGATGCAACAGGGCTTACAGTAAATCTCACTGTTGCAATGGAGTAGCCCAAAAAGGTTGGTACAGCCCCCAAGGGCATATATGTGATAGCCCAGCATTGTGTCTAAGCAGAAGTCCCTCTTGCATGCAGGGTTGCCTTTCATACAACAAGGGTCCGTGTTGTGGGGCTTATATCCAGCTAATGAATATCATTGTAAAAACAACCTGCCAGCTGCACACAGCCCCCTAAAATGTATATGACTTGCCCAGGACATAAGCAGAATGTCTACCCCAGGCCCCAGGACATGTTCACAACACTCAGAGCATGGACCATTTGTATAAATTGCTTTTCCTCAAAGAAATAACACTATTAAGTAAATAATATATCTCTAAACTTCAAGCACAACCAGATGGTTTGTATTCTAGTCAAGTCCATCAAATAGCCCGATCTAGTAGGAATAGATATTCTAGATTACCTATATCGAAGACATGCCCAAGACGACTTAAAAACCCCCAGCCCTAGACCACAATGCATCTCACTCTCCAAGGGCCTGGACTCCCTTCTGAGTGTGTTCTCTTTCTGCTAAATAAATTTTTTCTGTGCTTCCTACTGTTACCAGATTGGGGATCTTATCCAGGTTCTTAATGTCCTAAACAAATAATTGAGAAGACAATCAAAAGGAACAGCAAGATCAAATATTTATTTAAAAGAGAAAACAAAAAAAGGTACACTCCACAGGATGGGAGAAGGCCAGTGAAAAGAGCTCATGATAAGCCCTGAGGGGGCTTGATGTTGAGGGTTTTAAACAGTAGAGTTTGGGGCAGGATTAAAAGGTTGGTCAGAGGTTTGACTCCTATCACTGAATGACTTGACTCACTACCTCCATAGGGCTGTGAAGTTTCCAACCTTTTATGGCCCTTGGAGAAACTGTCACAGTGGTCAAATCAGCATGGTCAATGACACGGTAATTAGGCCATGAGCCAGGTCACCAAGGTTTATAGAAGACCACTGGACATATGCCAGTGGAGATTTATTGTGTGTAAGTTATTGTCTTGGTTACTTTTCTCATTGCTGAG